>GL501482.1:16333-31230 GCA_000149185.1 Mayetiola destructor | reverse complement strand
CTGATAAAAACGATCACCACTAAGTGATCTTCCTGCCGACTTTTGAGTCTTTTTAGATGAATAATCATTCAAAAAATAACGAATATCGGCCCTGACATGTGGACAATTGACATCTAAAAATAAAATATAAATCAGGTGAAAGTGTTTATTTTCAATTTTGAAAAAAACTTAGCCGAAATATCACGATGTTAATAAATAATAATAACAGGATTTTCATTGTCATTGATTTACAAATTGACAGCTTTCACTTGAATGTGTACGTGATTTCTTCGGTAAGAATACAAAACCATTTGACATTGTCAATTGGTTCCATTATTATTATATTCCAAAAAAAAAAATCTCTTTATTTGTAAATCATATGCCTGTTGGACATGCTCACGTAGCACAGACTACAAGAAGAAATATGAAGATATTTTGTTAGAAGTTTTAAGTCCACTCAATTCACATGTCCAATGTTCCGTTTGTAGATCATTCAAAAACAAATGGAATCATAGTATTTCGCTTCGACAAGATTTTTGCTTTGTCTTTGGTTACTTGAGTCCGATCAATAACGTACAATGTACGTTTGTCTTTGCAAATTCGAAGTTATTGCGACACTTAATCTTTAAAATTTTAATCTCGAAATGTGTTCTGTAATATTCGAGAGAGAAAAGGGCCTGGAATTCCATTTCATCAATTGGACGCTTAACGGAATTAAAGATAAACAGTGAAGCGGTACATTGAATATCCAATTTATGTTAATTTTCCAATGGAACTATAGATAGAAAATCCAATTGCTGAAACAAAACCAGATAGTAAGCAATCAGACTCTCTGTAGCTTCAGTCGTCGCCATTTAAGTATGTAACTCGTAAAGTTTAACAATTTTATTTATGGCTCAATAATCTCTCAAGCTCGAACAGAAGAGGAAAAAAAATTTCACTTGACCATAAAAATAAACGTAAAATTGTATTGTTGTGCACAATGGATTGATTTTCATAACAAGAAACAAATCAAGAAGATGATTTACTGCTCTAGCAATAAAATGGTGTTATTATTATCATTACAATGCTTACACATTCGGTGATCAGTGATCAGTATTCACATATCAGGGCACAATCATCATCTGCCAATCCAGTAAAATTGAGATCTTCGCAGAGATCAGAGACTCGAAAAGTTTTCGAAATGGATCATGAATATTAAAATATGTGGCACATTCAGTCAGTCAGTAAGTCAGTATTCGACACAATGTTATCTCATTTGAATAGAAACTCTTTTCTTTTTCCCATCTATTTGTTGACCGCTTGCTACTTGCTATGCTATGCCCTCTGTGCATATTTCAATTAAATAACGTAGATCCTATTAAAAATGAACGTGTTTCGGTGACGTTGTTGATTCCAATTCCTACTTCCTTGTTCTTGCTCCTTCAAATCCATTGGAAAATGAAAAAAACTCGATTTTCTTATCAAAATATGGTATATTTTATTCCAATCATTACATTTGTACCTTAAAAAAGGAGAGGATTTTTTTTTGACTATTAATAATTACTTTTGATTTTGTTGTCCGATTCAAGAGAAATTAATTATTTTTTTATATTTTTTAATTTTATTAATTAATTATCTTTTTGCCACTTTATTGTCCTAATTTGCTATGCCAAATGATTTTAAACGATGATCTAATAATAAGGAAAAACTGATTCCGTTTGCTTCGGTCAATAAATACATTTCATATTCGCATTCCAGAAAAAGAAAAAAAACGTCCAACAAAATCATCATTTTACCAATCATGGTCGGATTTCAAAGTGAAACGTTCCATTCGAACGTTCTACTAATAAATAATAATTCTTTCGAGCATCACAGCTCAGAATTTGTTTCTCTGTTTTTGATTTTTTTTTTCAATTTTATTTACATTGAATATTCTTCGCGGTTTAAACTATATATAAATATATTCGTCTATGAATAAAATCAGTTTGGACAACAATAACCGTTAGCCAGGCACCAAGCAAACAGCAGAATATGGAGGCAAAAGAGTGGAAATATGAGTTCAAGTGTTTGGTTTGTATAAATGCATTCTTCGAATTTAATTTAATAATTTGTTTGCGTATTTGGTTAGTGTATTATTATCGTTAGATTTAAATTGGAATTGCGTTTGGTTGGCCTAGATTTAGGTTGGAATATTCATGGGCTATGAAGAGTGACGAATTTTAAATTGATATTTTTCACACATTCATCAAATGTTTATTTATACATAAAATCTGCACTGTTTCTACGGTGAAATGTTCAAACTCTTTTTAGAAAATGCTCTCTCTCTGCGAATGCGTTTATTGAATCAATGTAAAATTAACATGCGTCTGTATGCCATAACGCACAGCCCAAATTCAAATTTGAAAATCAACGCAAACAATTCGTGTGTTCCACTTGAGAAAGAAATATAGAATCAAATTCATTTTATTTTCAAATATGAGGAAATAATAACAATTCATTGTATTGATTAGTTGCTTTGCTTGTTACGATCAGGCCAAGAAAGACAATGTTTCTTTTGAGTCAAACTATGAAATCAACCAAAAATTGAAATCGTGAAAAATGAAGAGAAAGTAAACGTTTTTTTTTTTCGTGTGTTTATTCTCTTTTCAGCTTGGTTCGGCCCGTCTGGGCGCCATTTAATACTTCAATTCTGTAAATGGAATGATTCATCTGAAGATGATGCTATCTAAGTGCCTTAAAGTGCCTTGATTACCGTGAAATTGGTTGAAAATACTCAATTTTGAGAATACTTGAGCGATGAATGAATGAATGCTATCATGAACTAGAACATTTTCTTATATTCGCAAAATTGTGACCTTCCCGATTATGCTTTTGCTTTTCATTTTCTTTTTTTATCTCTTATGCGAAACATACGATAATAATAATATGTTCAATCGTCATTCAAGTGTACCGTAGTTAGAGGCCACAGGAACCAGGCATGTATCCAAATGCAAATGATCTCTCAAAGAGCTCTGTATGTATAATCGAATCGGTACGAAACATGTTTAACGGTAATAATAATAATCATCGGCAATAAAAATATATTATGTAAATTTTGTTGTTGATTTTGCCTGCAAACTTTCATAGCTGTCTTTTGACCGATCTTTTTATGGTGGAATAATGGCCAGTAAAATTTGAATATGAATCCAAATTGATTAGGACGTTTCATTATTATTAACACTTTTTTAGAATGTTAATATGAAATATGAAATACGGTTCACTTAAAACATGAGATAAATATGTCAAATCCATTCTTTTGCCAATTTTGATGCTTGTTTACTGTTTACTCCGCTGTTAACTAATAAATGCTTGGGAGAATTTTCCAAGAATTCATTATTTCTGCTTATTTAGTCAAAGTAAAAAAATAAATAATTTGAATATAAATAAATAAATAACGAATGAGCTTAACACAAATTTAATATGACCTAATTTCATTTTTCCCCCAGAAATGTGACATGACTCGAATTCCTTCGACAATCATGGAATTAATAATAATAATTGTCCTCCCCATTATTGTGTTCATGAAGTTGGTCGATGTCCAATATTTCCGAATGAAGTCAACACCAGAAGAAACATCAAACAATACAGATATTTTGATCAGTGCAAGCAATTTTTACATTATTATTCGAATAATCCACCAATTCCACCATCATCGAAATCGTCTAGGCCTGCCAAATCTTCGAGACCATCACCGAACCCGAAATCGCCTTCGTCTGCATTTGGTGGTGCAAAAGCACCGTTAAACCAACCAGCAACTCGATCTTCTAAATTCATTTGAGTCGCAATGCCATAAATCAATCGCATTATCAGCAAACGGACAAAATTTGGCGCGTCTGTTTCGCGGAAGCTCAATTGTTTTGATAGTGGTTTTGTGGCAAATTTTTTACTTCTTTTTCGTTTTGCATCACAAACGGCCACTAATATCATCACTATCACTAGTAACACTACAATTCTTCGTACAGCTAATGACATCATTTTTGATTCTTTTCTTCTCTTTTCGTTGCACTGTATAAGAGTTTCACTAACCAACCATACGATTACTTTCTTACAATTCTATCACTTTGTTATTAAAAAAGAAAAAAAAATATTTTGTGAAATGGTATGAATGAAGTTTAGTTCTTATGATGTTAACACAGCAACGATCTTCAACAGAATGATCAAAAAAGTCACAACACCAAATGGATAAATATCCACTATTTCGGTTGGCAATGAAAACCATCCGATGCCTGAAGACTGACGATTGAAGACTTTCAACCGAACGATGTGTGTTCCATTTAAAGCGTAGAACAGCGAACTAAAAACACCTGAAGAATTATTGGGCGAAAGAGAAATGAGAATCGAACATGCAAAAACTAACGTGGAAACGTAGACTCGATGAATTTGTGTGTTGTATGCGCACTGTATTTAATGCCGTTATTATTATACATATTATTATTTATTTCGCATTTGGTCAAACAACGTTTTATATGTGTGGAAAAAAGCGCGATAAAACTCAATACTGATATGTTTACCAGGCGATAAGTATGTTTGATTTGAATTGAATTGAAAGAAGTTGAAAGAATCGCACGAAATATTCATATATTTTGTTCAATGGAGAAAGTTTAGATACTTTTTCGATGTTATTATTTCATACAAATTGCAATTATTTTCAATTCTTCTCTGTTTTCTTCTTTGTGATTCTTAAGGGAGTGGCCAAATTATCACGATTATTATCATCGAATTTCGATTTGAATCCATTCAACTTTATTATTAGAACTTGCAAAGGAATTGAAAAAATAAGCATTGTTCGTCAATGAACTTGGCCCAATCTGACGGTTTATTTGAGAAACAAGCGGACATTTTACATTTTATTGCGAACATAGAACAAAGTATAATAACACATAATATTAATAATAAATAAATAAATATTTATTCGGATAATATTTGAATTAGCCTCCAGCAGCCGTTGTTGTTGTTGTTGTAGTTGTAGTTGTTGTTGTGGTGGTGGCTGTTGCTAAAACAGAAAACAGGAATAAAAAAAAATATATGAAAATCTTTTCAATGTCTTAACCCTCTAACTACCAGGACCCCTCAAAGATGTGGTTAAGCTTTTTATCGAATTGAAAATTTCCAGAAAAAACATTGTTTAGGTGGCCAGGGCCAATAAAAAAAGTATCAGTTCGGTTCAAATCAAAATTTGGCCGGTTAGAGGATTATTTCCAACTGAATTATTATTCATATTTCAAATTGAATTATCATTTGTAATTCACTTACTCGTTGTTGTTGTCGTTGTCGTGGCTAGAACAGAAAAAAGAAAAGAAAAAGATGAAAACCATTTCCGTCATCATTATTTCGTACACGGTTCGGTTTTCGATATACGCTAACCGAATTCTTCTGAATTTTTAAATAATTTGAAAGTCACTTACTCGTAGTCGTTGTTGATGTCGTTGCTAAAACAGAAAAAAGAAAATAAAAAGATAAAAACCATTCTCGTCATCCTTATTTTGTATACGGCTCTTTGAATTTAACTTACTTGTGGTTGATGTCGTAGTAGTCGTAGGCGTGGCTGAAATTTTAAATTTGCTTTGAAAATAATTTAACATATGAAAGTGGACAAAATGGTCAAAAAAGGCAAGTGAGGCATGATTCGTTTTGATTATTTTCAATCTTCATTAGAATCAATCATTGCCAATGTACTTACTTGTGGATGCAGTCGTAGTGGTGGACGCTAAGAAAAAAAAACAAGCAAACAAAAAATTTAAAACATTCGAATTTTTGTCCGAAATCTTCAAGATTTGGTCAATCACTGTCACTATGGTTGGTCAAAGTGAGGAGTTAGGAATTAGGAGTCAAAGCAAAATTGAATTTACTTTTGTGAATTTCCCCCTTTGAATAATGAGTAAATTGTCTGACCATCTATGGCTATCACTTACTTGTGGAGGCCGTTGTTGTAGTCGATGCTAAAACAGAAAACAAGAGAAGAAAAAAAAGACAAAAATTGTGATCATTTTGGTTTTTAGCCGGAATCTTTTGATTTGGGAGATCTTTGAATGTCACTTACTTGTTGCCGGCGTCGTGGTGGTTGAAGAAGTGGTCGAAGGTGTCTGTAAAAACAAAGCCATTAATAATAATAGCCGATGAATTGGAAATGCATGGCTTTAATATAGTCGTTTTAATAGATGAAACATAAACATACCGTTACTAAAAATACGCAAACCGTTGGTTTACGTGATGGGCAATGACAACGTTTTGGCTTCTGAGTCGGACATGATACTTTTATAATTTGTGGTTTTGCTGTTGTGCACCTCGAAATAACTGCTCGATTACTGCGCGAACCACCCCTTCCATGCATAAGACCGAAAATATTACGATGACGTAACTGACCAACACCTTTTGAATTTGTCCCGGCAAATAGATTAGCATTATTAGCTTCTGGTTTCGGGTTCGGTTCAGGTATTGTTTCAACGAAAAAATTCTGAAAAAGATAAATTTATTTTCAAAATTTGGATTAAATAAATTAGCTTAATAATTTTCGTTGAATTGTTGAGTACAAAGCACGCCAATGTGGCCAGGATAGTCAGGGAACGGAGCAACACCATAATTCCGCATTGAATGAACGTTTCAGAATAAAACAAAACTGCAATTTTAATATTTTCATTAGCTTTTATAGCCGAAATGTCGACCTTGATGAGAGCATCCCATATCCAAATTGCATTGTACTTTTGTGCTATTTTCGTAAATTTTTTTGCTACCCATAATTCGTATCCAGAAAATGTATTCACCTGTTCGTTTGCATAATAAATGTTTGGTATTGATTCAATCTAGTTTTCTTTGCAAACATTCTGCATCTCGAATATTCTATTGTTTTTATCGGTTAAACTCAAACAATCGTTCGGAACATCATTGAGATGAATTTTAAATGAACAGAAAGGTCTCCAAACCAAATTACTATATTATAAATTGAACATATAATTTGAGTTGGGTACGATTTCAACTGCAATTTTTTTTTTGTTGATGAATTTAATGTGAAGTATTCATTTGATCACTCATAAAAGGTTCGTTACCTTTTGAATGGTAAAGCAATTATAAAAGATACGCTAATTTAAATGACCAGTTTCGGACAACTTAGCTTCGATTGCCATTCTGAGAATACACATTTTATCGAATTGTAGGGCTCATTTCGACATGAATCGGGTCCGTTGTAATCAGAATCGATTCAAAGTAAATCATCATGTGATTTAAAGTTCATTAATTTGGTATTGCGTGGCATTTCATTTATTATAGTTCCCTTTTCGGGTATCGAAAACATCAATAATATGTATGATTGGAAAATAAAGACCAAAGGATTCAAGAATCTTGCGTATTCCACGTTGTGTAGACGCACGAAGCTATCATATAAATTTCTTTGGTAGCTTTTGAATTCGTCTAATTTCGAGTAACCCCCCCATTCGAGGTTGTGTGAATATTCAAATAATGAGCAAATATTATTGCGCTATATTGAAGAGTCGATTTGCGTCAAACTATTGTTTGTTCTTTGAATTCCGGAATTTACGAAATAGACGCATCTGAACATACATACAAATTGAAGGATAACAATGAACAATAAACCATTATTTTATATATCGACTGAGAAGGAATTCTCAACTCTTCGAGTTTCGCAGAGAGCGACGACAGAAAATATCATAATAATTTCTAATGAATTATGAAATTGGAGACGCGCTGTGCGTTGTGCGTTGTGTGAAGACAATCTATTCAAAACATGATATAGACAGAATATCGTTACGAAGATATTCAATAATAATAATGAACAAGAAAGCTGAAAATTGTTTCATCCCACAGTAAAAAAATGTCGACCGTCTTTAAACTCATCGTTATCAAATATCTCACAATTTTTCAAGTCTCAGACAAATTCTAGGAAAACTAAAACTTCCCGATGCTGAGGTCCAGGAATTTTAATGACGTATTCATCTTTTCCATTACAATAACAATTCGCAATGCTGTAACATTTTATATAGTTGTATGTCAACGGCCGATTTAAATTATTTCTTTTGAGCAACTTGAGCGAATTGAGCGAATGGAACAAGCTTTTCGGAAAAGGCTTAGAATTAATACGTGGCAATCACTTTAAATCTTTTTCAATAGAATCAACTCTTTAAAACTTAAAATTCATTAGATATCGATTGAAATCGATTCTTCCGAAACTAAATATAATCATAAAATCATGAAAGTGTTTTTAATTTTGTTTTCAATAATTCTTACAGTCCATGTGACATCGGTGAGTACTAAGATCTTTTTATTAAAATTTAAATCGAAGATCATTCCATCCAGGTGAATCATGGTGGAGGAAAAAATGACTTGATAAAATATAGGTACTGAAACTAAATCTCTAATTTTTAAGCATAAACTAATGCCATATTGGCAGTTCAATTAAACTGAAGTCATATGGATCAATTGTCAAAAAAGAATATTCAATATAATCGACGTTCTTTGATATTATGTTTTGAATTAGAAAAACATGATACTCTTTCGAAACAAAAAGAATTGTTTTCATTTGAATGTTTCGGTAAACGCGGTGATTTATGATTTTCTGGCGGTGATTTATGAAAAAAGTTTAATTCTCTAAATGGACCTAATCATCTTCCATCTATTCCCCAGAGGTGCTGAATGGTTTTTCATACCCCGTGGGGTACTCTGAGAAAACTCTTGTGGGGTTTTGGAGGGTTTTTGTATGGTTTGGATACCAAAAACCTATCGAAACCCTACAATAGTTTTCTTTAAGTATGAATTCATCAGTACCACCGTATTCCTAACACTAACAATGTAAAATTTTTCCGTCTACCTTTGTCCGTTGTCTGCGATACCTTCGGACTGGATCAAATTCTTCTGACAAATGATGATGCAACAGACTGTACATATTTTTGCATGGAAACAAACTAAATTTTATTCATTTCTCAAACGGAAATAATGAAAATATTGAAAAATTCGTGTCATACAAACCTTCGTATGAAATAAAATGATAAGTGGTACTTTTGGTACTTTGGTACTTTGTATCATACAGCGAGCAAATCCATACCAGAATACTCTTGAAAGTCCCCTTTATAAGATAAATGGATAAAAATTGGCATCATTCTTCAATAAAAATAATTTTATGGTTTGATTGCATGATCAAAATGATGAAAACCGCATTTTAATCAATTAGACCGCTTACACATTTGACCATAACATGAGAACAATTTTACAGAATTTAATGTTCATTAGCGCGTCACCGACAATGTGGGTGTCCGAAAGGCACCATTCCTTTTGTTATTTATTTTTGACAAATGATAGATAAAAAAGAGATTCGACCTCTAAAAAAATCATTTCTTCAGTTTTCAGTGCCTTTGTCTATGCGTTCCAAATGTTTGACGCCTTTGTCTCTCTGTGGGTCCGAAATAGTTATCATTTTTTCTTTTTTGAAACCAAATGTCTTTATTAGCAATCAAATTGCCCAAAATAAGGATAATTTATGATTTTTCTTAGTTATCATTTTGGCGGATTTAGTTTTTAAAATTATTTTTTTTAGTTATCAATTGTCGTTTTTAGCTATCATTTGGCTAAAATAAATATCATTTGATGCGGCCCCATCGCCCACATATGGTTCATACATAAACATCAGAACTAGAGCTTAGGTACCCACATTCTGTCACATCAATTTCTCTTCCTTCACGATTCACCTGAACAATGGGACATGAAAACTCTAACTTTTATTGGGATAAATGAATATTCGTTTTGCAGGTTAAGAGTCAACCAACATACAAAGCTGGAGTTGTTGAATTCAATTTAGATAGCAAATTGAAACGATTTGAGAAAACGAGGAAAAACGCTGAACGCGTTTCGCGAATTATCAACTCAAATGAGACGAGAAATCTTGACATTTTGGTATTCCCTGAATTAATTTTAAATGATTGTGATCATCCGATTTTACTGAAAGATTCAGATGAAAAGCAGTCGCTATGTGATGGTAGCAAACTGGTTCATCATGTCTTTCGTGAAATTGCGTGTGCCGCTGAAAAATCACAAACATATGTTGTTATCAATTTTGTTATGAAAGATGATGCTGGTCATTTGTATAATACAGCAATGGTGTTTGATCGAAAGGGTTCGATTATTGCTATGTGAGTTATTGTTTGAACACAAAAGTTCCCTCAAAATTGATCCCGATTCCTTTCAGGTACCGAAAATACAATTTATTTGGAGAAACCGGTATCAAAATACCACCAAATCCTGATGTTACCACTTTCGAGACGGATTTCAATGTGACATTTGGCATTTTCACTAGTTTTGATATATTGTTTCAAAAGCCAGCTATGGATTTGGTGAACAAAGAAATCAAAAATTTCATCTATCCAACGATGTGGTTCACGGAGCTTCCATATTTGACAGGTGACTTGACAGAACTTGAAATGTGTTTAATTTTTAATAAATATTCAATTCAGCTGTACAAATCCAACATGGCTGGGCATTCGCCAACAATGTGAATCTCTTAGCGGCAAATGTAAATTTTCTGGCTACATCAAGTTTTGGTTCCGGAATCTACACTGGAAGACGAGGCAGTTCGATTGCATTCATTGCAACTGAGCCAACGACAAAAGTTATTATTGCTGATGTTCCCGTTGACCCGTCTTTAGTCTATCTTCCTTCAGTCGATCGAATCCAGGAAAACAGTGTGGCCGAACCGTCATCAACTTTCAGTCGCACTGAATTCAAGGTTTTCAGCGAGGATCTGAGTGAATATACCATCAAATTTGTGAGTACAACTGGAATGCAATCTGGTGAAGTTCAAGCAAATGGTATGTCCTGCAAATATGAAGTCTCTATTACTGATCTAGGTGAAAGGGAAGATGAGGTCAGGCTTGAAAATATTGAATTAATTTTTTCACTTAAATCAAACCATAAATTATCACTTTTCCCCTCTTGAACATATTTCAGAAAACTTATTATTATGCTGTTGCATCTTTTAATGGACTTCGATCGTATGGAAACTTCTCGAATTCATTCACAGCTCAAAGAATTTGCGGCGTAATTGCTTGTAGAAGACTCAACGATCGGAATTCATGTGGAAAAAAACATAGATCTTCCACCAGAGTTTATGAACGTTTTCGATTTGATCGATTAGATCTTAGTACTGATTTGCCCATGAGCAACATGAACATAATTCCGAGTACATTGGCAATGAATTGGAAGCCGCTCCAAAATTTCGATTGGTATGCTTTGGCATTTTTGTTTTGCTTTGTGTAAGTTCATTTTGATTGAAAAATTGGCGGTTTTAGGTCAAATTCAACAAGCGGAAATATTAACCAAGTCAAGATGAAATTGACAAAACCAACTGCGAACATTTTAACTTTCAGCATTTATGCTCGCGACTATCAAAATGACATTTTAGATACTTAACTGGGCTTAATATCTTCGGAAAGTAGTAAACAAATATGTTTAATTTGATTAGCCGTGTTCTTGCTATTTTCAATAAATTGCATTTAGGAAAACGAAAACTACGGTGTAGAGCATTGAAATTTTTCATGATTGAATTTATTTCCCCTTTCTTTTGATACAGTAAAGTATCTATAAAAGATACACTCTCTAAAAAGACAATTTCTCATTTGTGAACCAATTTGCCGGCAACCAAAGTGGTCCTTTTAGAGCGACTATACTGTATTTGTTGAATGATCTACAAAAGCACAATCGCGGTGCTTTGAACGCTTTCAAAATAATAAAAATAGACGTATCAACACTGGCTCCTCATAATATCAGACACCAGTAAGTATGCAATATACACACTTCACACATAAAAGTTCATCGTTCAGTTGCTTTGTTTTTTATATGTATACACGAAATTCCTAATTTTATCAGCTCCGCCACAGGTTTGACAGTAAGCAGATGACAGCAGATAACAAAGTATATTATTTGTGAAACCGATCCTCGGAATAAAACAAATTGATGTGAAATTCCAGAGATGAATTTCATTTTATTTCTGTGTTCGTTAGGTCTCATTTCCTTTTCCAGGTCAGGGGTGAGATTGTGAAAGAAAATACATTTATTATTCATATCTTAAATATGATAAGATTTCATGGACTGGTGATCATTTTATTTTCAATTTTGCAGAAGGCTCTATCACGCGATAAAGTTGCAACTTACAAAGCGGCTGTTGTTGAATTCAACTTACCCTTATCATCACACGAAAGAATTAATAATACAAAGCAAGTGGTGGACATAATTACTTCCGATGAAACGAAAAACGTTGATATTATCGTTTTTCCTGAATGCATTTTAAACAATGAACTTGCGCCGATACCGTTATCAAAATCAATTGAGGGTTATTCACCATGCGATTTAAAGTCCGTACATTGGGCTTTGCGTGATATTGCATGTGCCGCAAGACAATCACACATGTATGTTGTGATTGATATAATTACAACAGATGATGACGATGTTTTATATAACACAGCGTTGGTGTTTGATCGAAATGGCTCATTAGTTGCCAAGTAAGTTTTTTTTTCAAATAAACGAAAAAGTCTTTGATCGAAATTGATCATATTCTTTTCAGATATCGAAAATATCATTTACATGGGGAACTAAAAACTCAACGACCACCAAAGCCTGATTTGATCACCTTTACGACGGATTTTAATGTCACATTTGGAGTTTTCATATGTTTTGATTTGATGTTTGAAGAGCCTGCCATAACTTTGGTCAAAAAAGGAATTAAAAATTTTGTATATCCAACAATGTGGTTTTCGGAGCTTCCATTTTTAACGGGTAATTCGTTGATTCCAGCAGAATTTAGAATGGTTTTCAATGTAGATAATAATATTTAATTTAGCTGTACAGATTCAACATGGCTGGGCATACACAAATAATGTAAATCTTTTGGCGGCAGATGCAAACCAACTTGAAACAGCCACCTTTGGTTCTGGGATCTATGCTGGCCAACAAGGCAGTTTAGTGGAATTCATTCCAATCGGACCATCAACTAAAGTTATCATTGCTGATGTTCCTATTGATCCGTCTTCGATTGATCATATCCAAGGAGTGTGTTCAATGTCTGATAATAATAATGTCATCGTACAGGAACTACAATCTTTGGAAACTGAATACAATATTTGGAAAGAGGATTTAAGTTTATATAGAATAATTTTTTTGAATACATCTGTTGTACAGTCTGGGGAACTGCACTCAAGCGGAATTCATTGCGATTATACAATTTCAATAGCTGATATGGGACATCGTGAGAATGAGGTTTGAAATCCATTGAATCAGCGAATTATAATTTATATATCTAATCAATTACAATCAATTTTTGGAATATTTCAGAAAACTTATTATTATGCTATGGCATTTTTAGATGGCCATCGATCATACGCATCGCCGTCTACGCTACGTACAGCTCAAAAGATTTGCAGTGTCATTGCTTGTACGAAATTAAATGATTGGAAATCATGTGGACAAAGACATAATTCATCGGCCAGGATTAATAAACGTTTCCGAATCGACCGAATGGAGCTCAGTACTAATTTACAAATGAGCAACATGAACATAATTCCGAATACACTGGCAATGAACTTGAAGTCTTTTCAAGCATTTGACTGGTATGGTTCAGTATATTCTTTGTGTCGGGCGTAGAGTTATTTTAATTGAATCATTTCCATCCCAAGGTCTAATTCAGTCAGCGATGGTGTTCACCGAGTTCAGATGAAAATGACAGAGCCGAGTTTGGACATTTTGACCTTTAGCATTTATGCGCGTGACTTTCAACATGATATTTTAAATAATTAAATATTCATAATTCCGGCTTATTTCCAATAAAAGATTAATAAAATTTAAATTTTACCTTAAATTTTTCCCATACATTTGTCATTTACCTTGTCACATTCATCAGCCATCTTAATAAAATGGAATTGGATGTTTAATCATCATCCGTTTCTGCCTGCAAATATGATCGACTGATGAAGAATGTACATTTTTGCATTCTCAACTCTTCGAAATATGTTTTTATCGATTTGCGAAGAGCGATGACCGAACAGCAATGAAATGTCAACCGTCTCTAAACTCATCGTTATTGAACATCTCACAATTCTTCAAGCCGCAGATAAATTCCAAAGAAACAAAAATTTTCTGTTGCTGAGGCCCAGGAATTTTAATGACGTATTCATCTTCACAATAAAAATTCGCAATGCTGTGACATTTTATATATGTAGTTGTATCGCGATGGCCGATTTATATTATTTCTCTCGAGCAAATTGAGCGAGTTAACGAGCTAGTCGGAAAAGGCTTAGAATCAATACGTGGCATTCACTTTGAATTTTCTTCAATTGAATCAACTTCGATCAAAACGATGAAATTATATCTGATTTTTACTTTATTTCTTATTGTCCAAGTTATATTGGTGAGTGTTTTTTTGCAATAGGTTTCTAAATCGATCGATGGAACGTATTCACGTTTTCATTCTGAAATGTCAAATCCGAGGGTGGGAGTAAGCAAGTTTGAGCAGCAAGTCTAGCAGGCAGCAAGCTAATTTTTTCTCAGCAAAAGTAAGGACGTCGGGTACCTTGCTTCCCTGCTTGCTTGAAAGAAGCTCTTTCTCTCATTAAAAGAAAAAATGTTTCCAAATTTTCATATTTTCATATTTTTTTTTTTAAATTTTCATATTTTCATATTTTCTTTAAAATTTTCATATTTTCTTTAAAATTTTCATATTTTTTTAAAAAATTTCATATTTTTTTTTTTAAATTTCATATATTTTTTTTTTAAATTTTCATATTATTTTTTTTTTAAATTTTCATATTTTTTTTTTAAATTTTCATATGTTTTTTTAAATTTTCATATTTTCATATTTTCATATTTTTTCATATTATTTTTTTTTCAAATTTTCATATTTTTTCAAA
>GL501482.1:0-14380 GCA_000149185.1 Mayetiola destructor | reverse complement strand
GACATCTGTCAAATGCGGCATTTGTAAATGTCACGTCAACTACACGCTTGAAATACACGATCGACAAAAACAATGTACATCTAATTTGAAATCAATAAAAATGTGGATTTGTGTTTGAAAATCATAAATATATTTGTTCATTTTCATTTATTTAAAATTTTATTTTTAAGTTAGCGAAATGCCGAAAGAGCAATTCCGTGAGGCTGATGTCATCAAAAAAATGTAAGTCATTGCAAATTATTGTGAAATGGAACCTTCGAATGCAATGGAATATTATATTTCAGATCACATGTCCAATTTGGCATGGATAGTCCGTGTGAAATCCAGCAAGAGGCACACATAAGAATTGTTTCAAAGAATTTGTATGGCGATGGACGTCAACCGGCCCCATATGGTGTCCTTGACCGACAAATGGTAATTTCTGATGAAAATGAATCATACAAACAAGAATGTTTAAATATTATGTATCGTCTTTGTTCAGGGTGTTAGTCAAAAAGATGCATTGTGTGCTACATGTAATCAAGGTCTGAATGAATGCGTTGGACATTTTGGTTATTTGGATTTGGCATTGCCAGTTTATCATGTTGGTCACTTTCGTGCAACGATTCAAATTCTTCAGTCAATATGCAAGGTAAGCTTCAAACTATTTCTATTGATTTTCCTTTAATGCAATGAAATTATCATCATCAGACTTGTGCACGAGTTATGCTTAAAGAAACAGATAAATCGGTTTATGGTCGCCGATTGCTCAATCCAAACTTATCCTATTTGGCCAAAAAGTCGATAACTTCGCAGATATTGGCAAAAGCCAAAAAAAACACAAAATGCCCAAATTGCGGTGCAATAAATGGTCCAGTTAAAAAAGGTCCGGGGCTCATGAAAATCCTACATGAACCATATCGAGGCAAAAAACAAACCGATCCATTGGTAACCGAACATTTGGATGAACTATATGAGGCTGGAACCAGAAATCGTGAATTAGCCCAAATTATTGGACCGCAGGCATTAATTTGTGAATTGAATCCATTACAAGTTTTGGATTTATTTAAACGAATCCCGAAATCAGATGTTCCACTGCTTGGAATGACATCCGAGAATTCCGATCCGTCTAATTTGATTGTGACAAGATGTTTTGTGCCACCGGTTTGTATTCGGCCAAGTGTTGTTTCGGAAATTAAATCGGGTACCACAGAGGATGATTTAACAATGAAACAAAGTGAAATTCTATTGATTAATGATGTCATAAATAAGCATATGAATACCGGCGGTAATATTGAGCTGATCCAAGAGGACTGGGATTTCCTCCAATTGCATGTTTCATTATATTTTAATAGTGAAGTATCTGGCATTCCTTTGGCCATGTTGGTTTGTATTACTTAGCCATTAATCTTCATTCTCCTTGTTAAAAACTGCCTAAATTTCATTTCACCATATTTCTAGCCAAAAAAATCTTCGCGTGGGATTGTCCAGCGTTTAAAAGGTTTGTTCGTAGGTATTGTTCAGCGTTTACAGATTGTTTAAAGGATTCTTATTTTGTTTAAAAGGTAAACAAGGGCGCTTTCGTGGAAATTTGTCTGGAAAACGTGTTGTGAGTATTTTTTCTGGAATTAAAATAAAATTTGGCCTCGATTTGATTACAAAAAATTTAATCGTAGGACTTTTCTGGCCGGACCGTTATTTCCCCAGACCCAAATTTAATGATTCATCAGGTCGGTGTACCAGAACGGGTTGCAAAAGGTTTGTATTTTAAAACAAAACATAGTTTAAAAAAATCAAAATTCAATCGTACCTCCCCATCAAAAGATTATTAAGATCGATCAAATTTGTCACGAAACGTGACTAAACTTCAAAATATTCGATTGAAGCAACGGGATAGTAAAAAAAAAGGACAACGTGCAAAATTGGACCAACGAAGGAAAGATTCATTTGTTTTTAAATGGATTGAAAAAGATGGATATAGGTCGTTTTCACACTTTGCACATCGTTCTTTTCTTAATCGGATTTCATTGATGGAGAGTTCATCAAAATGGCAATCGGACCAATAATGGATTTTGAACGTAAATTTCATTTCAGTGCTTACTTATCCGGAACGTGTGACTCCAGCAAATCTTCAGCGAATGAAGCAACTCATTCGAAATGGAATCGATAAACATCCGGGTGCAAATTATGTATGCTGAACAGTGAAAATTAACTTGAAATCGTTTGCTTTTGACGTCTGAGTCACACATTTGTTCATATTTTGATTGTGTGTTTTAGGTTCAACAAAAAGGTTTTTCATTCAAAAAGTATTTGGCATATGGGAACCGACAAATAGTGGCCGAATCGCTAAAATGTGGTGACATTGTCGAACGTCATTTATCCGATGATGATATTGTTCTGTTCAATCGTCAACCGAGCCTGCACAAAATGAGCATTATGTGTCATCAAGCAAAGATTCAATCACATCGAACATTTCGTTTTAATGAATGTGTATGCACTCCATATAATGCGGAGTAATAATTTTTAATTTTTTCATTTTTTTCGATTTTTTTAGACTATTTTTAAATTTAAATTTTTTTTTTTAAATTAGTTTTGATGGGGACGAAATGAATTTACATTTTCCACAAACGGAAGAGGCTAGAGCTGAAGCTTTGATATTGATGGGCAATCAATCGAACCTGGTTACGCCGAAGAATGGGGACATGTTAATCGCAGCTACTCAAGATTTCATAACCGGAGGGTATTTAATTACACAAAAGGATGAATTTTTAACAAAAGAACAAGCTATGCAATTGGCCGCTTGTTTATTAGCCGGACCTGATTCGAATATGGACATTGATTTGCCCATTCCGGCTATTTTGAAACCCAGACGAATGTGGAGTGGAAAACAGGTCGGTTGAGTTGTGCTATGGGATATGGTCGTTCAATCTCATGAAAATATTATACATTTGAATTTGACGGTTTTATTTGTTTGTAGATTTTCAATTTGATTTTGCGACCAAATAAGAAGGATCCAGTTATGGCTAATTTGGAAACCAGAGGAAAAAATTATACCAACAATAAAGATTTATGTGTTAAGGACTCATGTGAATATTAAGTGAAATTTTTTCATTCGCTGATGGGCTTTTAATTAAATTAAATGTAATCTTTTTAGATGTTGTCGTTCGGAATTCGGAAATTATGTGTGGTTCAATGGATAAAAATACCTTAGGATCAGGTACAAAAAGTAGCATTTTCTATGTCATTCTTCGGGATTTTGGACAAACTCAGTCAACGAAAGCGATGTGGCGTTTGGCTAGGGTAATTACTGTTATACTACCACAAATTCATTTACCAACAAACTCAGGACTCAGGTATAGATTGAATAAAGCTAACATTCCCTCCATTTTCCAGATGGCTTCATATTTCATGATGAATCGCGGCTTTTCATTCGGCATTGGTGACGTAACACCGAGTAAAAAACTTCTCGAAGAAAAACAATTGCTACTCGAAAAGGGTTACGAAAAATGTGATACATACATTAATGAAATGAAAAAGGGAACTCTTCAATGTCAGCCGGGTTGTACACCAGAACAAACACTGGAAGCGGTTATTCTCAAAGAATTGTCAACAATAAGAGAATTGGCTGCTAAAAGTAAATTTTTAGGCACCAAAAATAAAGTATAAGAATCGATCGAAAATAATAATATCGATTTATTTATTTCTTTTCAGTTTGTTTCCGAGAATTGCATCCAACCAATAGTGCATTGATCATGGTAACCATTTTTGAATTTTTTGCTCATTAGAAGTTTTAGTTTATTGATAAGGTTTTTTGTTAGGCTCAATCTGGATCAAAAGGTTCCAATATTAATATAAGTCAGATGATTGCTTGTGTCGGTCAACAAGCCATCAATGGGAAAAGAGTACCGAACGGTTTCGAAGATCGAGCACTACCACATTTTGAGAAATTTTCGGCTATTCCAGCCGCTCGCGGTTTTGTACAAAATTCATTCTATTCAGGTTTAACACCAACTGAATTCTTTTTCCATACAATGGCCGGACGTGAAGGTTTGGTTGACACAGGTGGGTTCTCTATAAATAAACTCATTGCATGTATTATGTTAATTAAATTATTGATTGTTAATATTGTTGCATCATGTTCAAGCTGTAAAAACTGCCGAAACAGGTTATCTGCAGCGACGTTTAGTGAAATGTCTGGAAGATTTAGTCATTCATTATGATGGCTCTGTACGGAATGCAATTGGTGAAACGGTTGAATTTATTTACGGTGGTGATGGCTTGGATCCAGTTTACATGGAAACAAAAGACAAACCCGTTGATTTTAATCGTCAAATGATGCACATCAAAGCTAAATATCCATATCGAGATGAGGAGCCATTGCAAGGTGATGATATCATTCGATTGGCTGAACAAATTTTTGGAACTGATGAATTCAGTGATGCTCGTAAAGATTTCAAAAAGGATACAATGGCATTTTTGGAGAAATTCAGCAGGCAATTGTCAAATATACAGCAAAAGTACAGTCACGTTAAAGTCGATGTTGTGAAAGAAATCGATCGAACTACAACAGGACAAATTTACAAATTCCTCGAAACAGTTCGAGATAAATACAATTTAGCCGTAACCGAGCCAGGTACCGCCGTTGGTGCCGTGGCTGCTCAATCAATTGGAGAACCAGGTCGGAAATGTTCTTTCAATGGCTGAATTTCTCTCCATTTTTCATGAATTTTTATTCTTATTTGATTTTCAGGAACCCAGATGACATTGAAAACTTTCCATTTTGCTGGTGTTGCTTCAATGAACATTACCCAAGGGGTACCACGTATTGTGGAAATTATTAATGCTAGCAAATTCATTTCGACGCCAGTCATAACGGCAGAAATTATCAACAACCATGACATGGAATTTGCGCGAAAGATCAAGGCTCGCATTGAGAAGACAACACTGGGAGAAGTAAATTTTGTTTTAAGCGATGATTTAAGGATTAAAAACTTGAAATTAAAATTGTTATTTTAATTTTTAGGTGTCATCATACATTGAAGAAGTCTACAAACCAACCGACTGTTTCATAGTGATAAAATTAGATTTAGATCGGATCCGTGTACTTGGCCTTGAAGTAAATGCTGAAACTGTTCAATATTCAATTTGTGTTTCAAAACTCCGATTGAGAATGCATAATGTTATGGTATGTGGACCATCATTGATCCTAGTTCGACCTGATTCAGCTAAACATGGTCATGCACTCAACTCGGAGCTATCACGTTTGGTGAATGCCCTTCCTAATGTTGTCATTGCCGGTTTGGCGAATGTATCACGAGCTGTTATAGCAGTAGACGATACAACAAAACCGGAAAGTTACAAATTATGTGTTGAAGGTACGGGTTTAGGACCAGTGATGGCTACTTACGGTGTTATCGGTAGCAAGACGAAAAGGTTAGTTGCAACAAATTGATTAAATTATATTTTGTCAATATCTCAATAAATAATAAATATATTTATAAATATTTGCCTCGAATATTAATTCAAGCAATAACGTATGGGAAGTGTATCAAACACTTGGAATCGAAGCAGCTAGAACAACTATAATGACAGAAATCACCGATGTAATGGAAGGTCATGGTATGACTGTAGATTATCGCCACATCATGCTGTTAGCTAGTCAAATGACTAGTCGTGGTGAGGTGCTCGGTATTACCCGCCATGGTTTAGCTAAAATGAGAGAATCCGTTTTTAATTTGGCCTCGGTAAGCGTCGAAATAATTATGTGATATTATCGTCGGTCAGACGAATGCAATTTATAATATTTTCATTTTAATTTTCATTTTCATTTCAGTTTGAAAAAACCGCCGATCATTTATTCGATGCCGCTTATTATGGACAAACGGACGCCGTGGACGGTGTTTCGGAACGAATTATTCTCGGAATGCCAGCCGCGATTGGCACAGGAATTTTCAAATTATTATATAATCACACCAAATGTGATCTAGAACCACCGACGGAACCAATATTCGCTTAGATTTATTGTTTGCGGTCGATTTTAGAAAAAAAAAAATAAATCATAAAAGTTTCATTGTTTCATATATATTTAGCTAAATTGTCCTTCACAAATTTAAAAACAAACAACAAGAGATTATATGGAAATATTAGAAAAAAAATTATTATTTTTTTGGAAAGAAATACCTAAAAATCGTCAATTATGATTCTAATATAAAAATTTATTGTGTTCGATTGTTCATTCGGATGAGTCTCTCCATAATTTCATGATTATAAGTTGAATGAAGCATCAAACCGAGAACATTAGCTCGTGATGCCATCGCCTGTCGAATTTGGCGTTCTTGTTCCATTAATTCGTCCAATTTTAAATATTCTCGAACGCGTTCTAAATCAATTTCGGCTCGTCGAATCTTCTCCCAGGTATAATGCTTGAAGCAATTTTTCTTTGGTGCACGACAAAATTCACCAGTCAATTCAAACACATTTCTTACCAATGGGCAACCACAAACATCAGTATCACTTATTTTTGGATCTTTGCAATGTTCTGGACACAAAACACGTAATCTTTTGCAATATGTATTGCTTGCTGGATTGAAAAAATCACAAAACATCGAATTGCCTTCGAGTTTTGTTTTGAAAATACTCCCAAAACTAGCTTGACTCTCATATTTATTGAAACATTTTTCCATATGTCGAATGGCCGTACGTGAATGAATCTCATGACCGCAAGTAATACAATACATTGACATTTCATCTTCTTCGGCATTGTCTGATGTCTTTGGATCGAGTGTACAATGTTTGGCTCGTTCCACCAATAAGTCCAATTCCTTTTGCCGTTTATCCAATTCGGTTAATGTTGCCCGCACAATAACCTGTTTACCACGAACCACTTCCAATTGCCGTTTATTCTTTACTTCGGCCACACATTCCGAAAAATTCCATTCTTGTAATCTTTGCGGTAAAACTTGATATATTCGTGATGTGGCCATTTTTAAGCCACATGCGTCTGAACAATATTTTGATTGTGGACGAGATGTCATGCGACATTGTGGCCCATGACAGTGACGCATACCTTCAAGTGCTGGATTTATAAATATTTCTGGGCTCACCGAACGTCGACGCCTTTTGACTCGAGCAGTTGTACCTTTGCCCTTGGTTTTCTTTGAATTTATACATATTTGACGTTCACAACGATGCTTTCGGCCCGTTTGACGTGATAAACAGCCATCGCATTCACCACAGCTTGGTGATTTGCATGCAACACAATCACCGCAACGATCCTTTGATTTGCCAATTTTTTCTTTGTGTTTTTCTTTTTTTCGTTCAGCGTCGCGTGCTACTTTTTCGCGTAATTTCGATGCCTTTTCGAGTTTTTTAATTTTTCGTTCTTCGGGTGTAATGCCGACAGATACAGCGACAGGGATGGCACGAAAGACAGTTTGTAGTGTTGGATCTTCTTCTTTGCATCCTTGGCAATAGTAATGTTTGATATGTTTTGCTTCTTTTTCGGTTATGTTGATGCAATCACCATGATACCATTCTTCACATGCATCGCAGGCACTACAAAAAAAAAAAAAACAAACAAACATTGATTACATTTAGATGAATATTCATTTAGAACGCTTCTTATTCATTAAAATTACATCATGAATCTAGAACAGTCAGATGATCGGCATATACAATATGCTTCGCCATCATTTTTCATAATCGATGCGATTTTGCTTTTCCGTTCCGGCAGCTCAAACTCCTTGGCAATCTCTTCTTTCTGTTGGAATTATTTTTATTCAATTTTTAATTTATTATTCTCGTGTATCTCTTGGAAATTTTCACCTACCGAACGTTTATTTTTTTTCTTATTTTCAGCCATCTTAGTGGTCCTCTGTATTGAATCCTATACCGTCCTATCGAAAATTATCTCTTTTTGTCGTCTTGAAAATTGAGCCACTGAAAAACAATGCAACTTTTCGATTTTTACAAAACAAGTAAGCATTTGCTGTACGTTGGTCGACATTGACTTTGACAGACAAACAGCGGCCTCTGGTGCCTGAATTGTAACCAGTTGAAAATTTCCAATTTTGATTCTCATCAATGCTATTTTCTTTTATTCGAAATTTAATTGTTCTTTTTTAAAAAAAAAAAGGTTTCATATTTTCATCACCGTTTAACCTGAAATGGAAAGTAATAAAAGTAAAAAACTGATTCAACAGTTCTTTATAAAGAAACGTACTATTATACAATTTATTTTGAATATTATAAAATGTCAAACATTTGATATGTCACGAGTGGATGGTCGCATGAAGGAAAAATAAGAGTAGCAAGAAAATTTTATTCAGAAGTATTATTTATTTACCGAGACGCATTAATTGGGTTCAAAAGAATCTTGAATTCAATATTAGCGCCACTCCAGCACACCAACCACAATGAATTTCCTGCGACAAGCGTTTTCAACAACAAATTTTATTGCTATTCAAGGTAGATTAATCCATTTCATACAATTTCTAAATATTTGAGGTTAGTTTTTCGTCTAATATTTGAGAATATTTTTTTAGCAATAAAATCATTTCAACAAAATACTCGATGCATCACAACATCGAGCCTTTTGAACGATATAAGTGGAATGCGACCACAACACATTGATGTCAAATTAAGAAAACATGCACCGAAGAAATTTTATGATGAAGAAGATCAATTGGAACACATGCATCGAAAACCATACTATAAATCTTTAATGAAGAAACGGAAACATGTTTTTGATGGAAAACCATATTGCAAAGGGATCGTTTTGAAAACAGTAATCAAAAAGCCACGCAAACCGAATTCCGGCAATCGTAAATGTGTTTTGGTGAAATTATCCATTGGAAAGGAAATGGTCGCTTATGTACCAGGGGAAGGTCACAATTTACAAGAACATAATGCTGTACTTTGTCGTATAGGTCGATTGAGAGATACACCGGGCGTTCGAATTAAGTGCATTCGTGGAGCCTATGATTTGCCACATGTTGTAAAAAAGAAACAAGAATAAGAAAGAATTTTGTATTCATGTGAATAAATTTTTTTGGAAATGACAGAAAATATACGATTTTTTTTTTAGAAAATTTCATGATTTTTGCTAAAATCTCATTAAATAACATCGAAAATTGATATTGAATGTGCAAAAAAATGTCATCAAATGAAACGAACGAATTTTGAGCCTAAAAACTCCTTTTATTTTAATAGTTTATCAGTTACAAGTTCAAATCAATAATTCTGGAGATATAGTCATCTAATTGCAGGACTTTCATGGGCATTGTGCCTGGCTCGCGTCTAAACATAAAGTAATTTACATTTTTCCGAATCCCTTCCCCATATGATAGTGTCCATGTTGGTGGAATATTGATTTTTTTCATTTCAGCTTTATGACTTTTATATGATAATCCATCATAATACACGAGCGTCAGTGTTTCTAATTTCTTGAAATGGGTGATAAAATTAAGGACTGGAACATCAGTTCGATTGCTATTAAACAAAGTGAGTGTTTCTAGGTTTGGCATATCAAATGAAAAATTTCCGATTTCAAATATTTCGTCCGCTTCGTCCATTAAAATATTAAAGGTGGTTACTGATGAAAGTTCATATATTGTGTCATTGTTGGTTCGTAACAAAGAGTTTTTAACAGGATACAAAATATCAATTGTTTTTAATTCCTGCAAATACTCTGCAATCCACTGAAATGTCTCCGCCGTTTTAGGCGCTAAAGCAATCTTCATTATGTTCTTATTATTTTTGAAAATTTCTTCAAACTGGCATTCTTTTATCGTATAGCTGATCAGCGCAAATTCTTTCAATCCTGTTACATTTGCCAAGCAATGTACATCAACTACATCTCCGAATAGCGAGAAAGATTCGAGTTTGGGAAATATTACATTCAATTTGAAATTTTCTCGCTCGCTATCACCTTCGAGTTCAAACTTTTTCACTGCTGGAAAAATGATGCCAGTTTCTCCATCTGATATATCTTTCCATCTCTCATAGTCGTCAGTTCTAATTCGCAGCTCGTCTAAATTTTTTGCACAACTTTTAATATGATTGATGATATTCGTGTGCATTTCATCGTCTAGTTCATCGGACCGTACATTGTGTTCATCAAGTCTGTCATCGAATTCAATTTTCTTCACTTTGTCACCAAATCTATTGAAAAATGCGATAAGTTCTGAATACACACCGAATCTCAGGAATGAGTCGCCATGTTGATAATATTCATAGATTCCACCATCAAACTTCCTTGTGTTAATAACAATTATGTGATTTTCTAATATTCTGCTAATTACAAGGTCAGTTGGAGGTGTTATCCCCCATCGTACGGCCTGTTTTATTGTTTTATAATCAGTTTTACTGACAATCAATTCAATTAAATCATTCGGCAAAAATAGTTCATCTTCTCTGGTATCTTGTCCCCGATTTGATGAGAATGCACACCCACCTTCACATTGGATTATCTAATTGTGAGAACAAGGGAGTTTTCATTTTGAAGCAAAAAATACCAATAATGTACTTACAATTCCTTCGAATATAACTAGGACCACAGCCAAGCCGTAGATGAAACCCATTTTTACACTTCTAAATCTTGAAAGGAAACCTTTTACTAACCAACGATTTAAATTTAAAATCGAAAAAACCGCTGATGGTCCTATAGATCCACACATCGCCTTTTATATATTATTTCAGTGAACAAATTTCTATCAGAAATATTTTTTGGGATTTGAAAATTTATTTGTTTTTGTTCGGAGTTATTGATGCCCATACGTAATAAAAAATGAATAATCATAATAAATATCAACGATAATAATCTACGTAGAAAACGCGCATTGAAAAATGAATTGTTCTGGAATTTCAGTTTGATAAAGCTCAACGAATGGAATGTGTGAACCAGACAGCAGACAATATGTTGAATCGATCTCTTGGTAACAAGCAAGTGTATTATATAATTTAAGCAAAATACGCCATACTCCATCCCATTGAGAACACAACATTCGTCAACCAGCGTTCATTCAATTTCTGCCTATAAATTCAGGGAAAAACAATTGCTATTATGTTTGTAATGAAATCATATAATATGTAAGGGGATCAGAAAGTTGGCAATTCACAGCTTATGAAAATAGGAAAATGTGATCAAAAAATTTACTCAAAAAGGCCTGCTGCATGCAAGGATACATATGTATTATTTGCGCGTGAATACAGGAGTTTTTTAACAAACTGAAAACTCCACTCTCATCAAACCGTATCATGAATATGGATGAATTCACTTATCAGAGCAAAACTAACGATAAAAATGGAGATTTTTTTTTAGTTGAGAATGACAAAAATGTCCATATTGAAATTATATAAGAACAAAATCACCAAGCTGTAACCGCTATTATTTTTTCAAAGCAAATATTTTTATTCCATTTTCAAAATACTCTGTGCAATTAGCGAGTTTCAAATTTTATCAAAATTCCATCCATTGGTTCATTTAAGATTGTTTGCGGATCGATGACGATTGGTTTTTGATAAGGCGATAATTTGATGTGAAAACTTTTGACTACATAAGCCAATGCAACTTTCAATTGTGAAATGGCAAATTTAATTCCCAGGCAATTTTTTGGGCCGTCTCCAAAGCTTAAATAGGTGCCTTTGTGTCGATTACGTTGTTCTTCCGGCAAAAATCGTTCGGGGATAAATTTTTCTGGTTCTGGATAATGTTTGGGGTCCCTGCAATGAAAATTGAATTGAATTGAAAGTCGTGCTAAAAAATCCTACAGAATGGTTTGTTGAGTAAGCTTACATGTGAATGCCGAAAATAGGAATATTAACAACGATTCCTGCTTCAATTACAAGACCATCTGATTGACGTTTATTCTTCGGGAGCCTATATTGTTTCGTGCACCTGCGTGTAATGACCGGAAGAGGAGGATGCATTCTCATCGTTTCATGGAGTACGGCCTCAAGATAAACCATATCCTGCAAACTATCTGCATTCCATTTTTTTTCATCTAAACCAAGCTTTTCGACGATATTATCATACAATTTGTCTTGAATATCTGGATTGCGAGCCAGTTCGTACATTGCATATGAAAGTGCAATTGAACTGGTTTCAGTGCCATCGATAAACAATGCTAATGCATGACCGGCCAAAAATGATTTGCTTTTCAAGTCTGCAACGCCATGAAATGAACTTTTTAATCTTTTAGTTTTTCAATCACACATATAATTCCAATTTTACCATGTTTTTCCTGTACTTGAATCAACATCTGAAGAACATCAGCACTTTGAATGCGTACGTGACATTTTATTTGTATCAACTAAATGACGGAAGAATTTATCGGTTTTTGGATTGACAAACCTTTCAGTAAAAAAAAACACAAAGTTTCAACGACAAAAATTTGCCAAAGTTGATGCATAAAATGCTTACGGAATCGGTAGGATATTCGTCAGAAAATGTGGCAAAATAAACAATGACATAAATTTCAAGCCAAGCCAGAACGATGGTTCAAACATTTCACGTCCCATCACCAAAAATTCGGATTCATTTTCGTTATCAAAACATTTCGGATCAATGCTAAATGAACATTTTATCACATTCTGTGTGGTGAATCGTATTGCTAATTGTTTCGCATTAAATTCTGTATCCGGTTCGTGTGATTTAATGTATGAAACTAATTCTTCTCCAGTCCTGTTCATTACAGGAAAAAGGCTTTTAAGCTACAATAGAGAACGAGTTTGCCTATTGCAATAAAGACAGCCTTCCAACAGATTGAATAATAATAATAATAATTTTCCTGACCTTGCTAAGCGTAAAAGCCGGAACAATTGTTTTCCGAGCCTCTTTCCATTCGTCACCGGTAAGAAAAAATGGATTGGCTGCCAATAATGGATCATATTTCTTACTAACTGATGTATCAATTCCGTCAAAACAATCAAAATCCTTTGACAAAATATCTTTAACCAAATCAGCGTCGCATACCAGAATCCCTGGTTGCATCATTTTGAAAAAGCCCACGTATGGTTCATCTACGTATTTTCTGTCAAACAGTTGTCCGAGAAATTTTACTTTATTACAGTACGAATCACATAAACATATTTCAATTGCGCTAAAACTCACTTGTATAAATCAGCGATTACATATCCCCAATGTTTGCTGAAGCTCAATTGTGGTCCAACATTTCCAACTAAAAAACTTGGTTTGGGTCCCAAAACTTGATTTCTTGTCCAGAAAGAATAAATCCATTTCATATAAATGTAGAATGCTGCACTAGCCAAAAGCAATAAAATCAAAAACATTTTTTTAGTTCCGAAATTGCGACTTGTTTGATTCAAATGTTCTGACGAATGAATTTGGCGACGTCAATGTCAAATAGCTTTTGTTCAAACTCATCAAGATAAGGCAGAAATAGAATATTTTTTTCAAACAGTTATCATTGATTACATATTTCTCGATTGAACTTGACATGAATGTGTTTTTAAAAAATAAATTGATTTTAATCAATTATTTACTACCACACTCAATGTACTGGTATTATACTGAACATAGAAAGTGATGATTGTATAATGTCACATTGAAATGATATTTATTTATTGAGATTGTTATTTCGCGTATTCCTTTATTCATTCAATTAATCAGTTTTGTGCGTTCTATCTCCAAGAGCATTCAAGTTTCAAATTGAACCCAATTACCATCGCTTGGATAAGATAAACAACCTTGTGGATCATTCAGAATTGGCTCTTGTACAAAATTGATTGTATGCCTAAGAAATTATTCGAAATCAGATGTTGAGAGAAATGTGTTGCTCTTGGTAATAAGAGACGAAAAGCTTACCATATATCTGTTAGGTTTGTAGAAGTAAATGCAAAAAAGTAAAAGTAAAGTAAATTTTTAATATTCGAATTCAATGTCAGTTACAAACAGACTGAAACTATCATTATCATCGTTTTTAATAAAATCAGATTTTACAAAATTCCTATTCACATACATTTATTCAATTTAATGTAATTTTTCAGTATTTTAGGTAATGAATGGAATTGTCATCTGATCCAATTCTCCTTCGAATCCATTCTATTCATCATTCATAAAGAAGTGTATCGAATGTCCTTGAGATCATTTCATAATTCTGGCAAACGAATATTTCATATTGGTTTCCATACGTGTTTATCACTATTCGATAACTTATCGGTTCATGTAACGTTGACGTGGACCCTGGGGCATCTGAGACATTGGTGATGGACCGAAATTTATGCGATGCATTTGATTTCCTGTAACAAAAAACAATTTATTATTATTGACCATTTGAATAACGTTTGTAGCCATTCATCGAATATTGCTTGATGTGAAACATTAAGTTATAATACACTGCCAAGCTAGACTCGGTAGTAGTGCTTGATGTGTGATGTTATG
>AEGA01018356.1:0-16045 GCA_000149185.1 Mayetiola destructor | reverse complement strand
TATCCGTTTCTTTTGAAAATATTCGAGTTTGTTGATTGTCGCGGGTAAAAAGAGAAAAACAAGAACAACAACACAAAACAGCAACATACAATAACAGCGCTCTAGGAAACTCCTCAGTAATATCCTTGAATGAAATGCCGCTTTTGTTTATATTCAAAATGTTGTACATGAAGTGAAAAGCTCTTGTCTCATGACAAAGATGTACAACATTCCAATATATTCCATTCGTTGAAGATGATTTTATGCAATCGTTTGCTCACGTTTGCACCGACACTAAAACAAGAGATAGTGTTGAACGATTGTTTTTTTTTTCTATTTCGAGCTGAAAATCCCGAGAATCGGATAAAACTGAGAACTGTATCTTATTTAATTCTGCCTCTTCATCTGACACCTTTTTCCACTAAAACTGAAGCCACTGGAATGGTGCTCAATTCACAGCAAGATACTAACATAATGATGGCGTATATTGTTTTGTCACTTTTTGTAATCGGTTTTGAAATCTCACATTTAAATGCTTTCGTGGCATTATTGTTCATGTTGAACTGTGTTATAATAAAATTCATCTCAACTGAACGAAACTTTTGGTGAACTGAATTTGATGGTTTCTTTGTTTCTTTTGCTATATGCATGAAGGGTACAATGTATGAATGAACGACAGGCAGACATTGTTTATGGGAAATAATCGTTTTCTGTCACCGGATTGTGACAATATTAATTAATTGTTATCTCATACACTGCACAGTGAACACTGAAATTGTTATACACGATTATATGATTGGTATGCTTTAACACTATCATAAGTGAATGTGCTGAATTATTATTATCGTGGATATTTTCGGAAATAATCAGTTCTGAAACGATAAAAAGGGCTAAATATTGGGGGGAATGAATCCGGTGCTAATTATCATTATTATCTTTAAAGCTTATGTTTTGCACAGGACAATTTTCTTGCTGTTGTGGCCATAGTCGATTTTTTCGGTTTTATTTTATGAAAGGAATGAAAATTAATTGTCCAATGTAAAGTATTTTCGTAGTGAATTTAATGTACACAATGTAATTGACACACTTTTCCAGCATTGGCCCATTCAGATAACGCTCAAACTATGCAATAATAATATTTTCAAAGTGCTGGACTAAAAAGTCGAAACGGAAGTTTACGAAATACCTCTTAATTTGATGTTCTAACGAATGTCCTGTTGTGCTGAATTGATGGTGTATACACAAGGATGTGTATTTTTTTTTCCAGAACTTGAACGGTCCCGAAAAATGAATCGTTTCAAGTATCATTTATGTGTTGACCTATTTCATTTATTTATGTTCGTGAGCGTGGAGAGCATCAGCGTAGGGTGTTCAGTGTACAGTATTTCATAGTGCACATTGCACGCTATTCAAATTTATGTTTAATTAAATATGCGCACATACGAGAACGATGGTGGCAACAACCAGCAGAAATCTATGAAGAGAGCAATGAGAAGAAAAAATACCGTTGAAAATACTGTTTTAACCCAAAGAGTTACAAAAAACGCACACACATCTACACATATTTAGACCGCGGTGGATGTAAATATAACTATTTGGTGTGTACATTCGAATAGCGAGAACGAGTAAAGAGAGAAATTGTTGCAAATGTTATCAAAACTATACGATATCACCAATTTTGCCACAATCCAAAGCTATATTTGATGCTCACGCTTGCACGCCGTTCATTTTCAACCGAATTCAAAAACTGAACCAAAACCGGGTAAATTGCTCTCCATAAATTTTAATTATTTGCATATTTATGGCATTCGGTTGTTCATGTTCAATGTTCAATGTTCCGCTATTCTGATGTTTGGTATCGCTTCATACGACCATAACCTCTTCATTTTTATCGTTTGCTTTTTCAATAAAATACACAATAACCAGCATAATGAGCAAATTTTGTAAGTGTTTTCTTTTTTAACATTATTATTTTCGTTCTTTTTTTTTCTTCTTCCTGCTTTTGCGATTGCTTTTGCAAACTGTATGCGATATTTGCTAGTATGTTCCATTAGCGATTTAATCGCCTTTATGTTGCCGAGCCTTTTTTGGCATCGAATTCAGTACATTTGTTATTCTGGGCTGTTACATGGCATATTCCACTGTCATTTGTTACGATTTTTCTCTCTTTCTCTTTCTCACACACACACACACACACACACAAAAATAACCAAATTAATTTTCCACAAAACCATAATTAAATTTTCGATTTGCGTATTTATCAAATGGTTTATAAAGTCAACATTTGTATAGGATCATGTTGATCCACGGCAGTAATAAGCCAAAAATTGGGGGCAGAACGAGCTGGGAATAAGCTTTTTTTCCAATTCATATTGAAAACTTTTCCATTTCATGTCACACATAACTCGAAAATGGCCAATCCATGTCCGCCTTATAGAATTATGGCTTGACATTTTACAGACAACTAATGACGGTTTTTGCATAAAAAGTTCTGTGACCATTAATACGATTGACTTGAATATTTTATGCATGGAAATCATCTCGTCGTATGTTCATGAATTTGTATTCTTTGATCATACAGTATGAAGTAGTCTGTATTCCATATGCAATCCGCTTTATTATTGACCAGTATTTGGATTTAAAATATGCCCCGAATATTGCTGAAAACTTCTTGGACTCCCAGTGCGGCATCTGAAACCTGGAAACTGACAACGTTACGAAATTTACGAGAAATGAAGCGAAATTCTTTATTGTTGAAAGCTAATAAAAAAATTTTTCTCCTTAATAAGAAACTCGTGCACTCTTTCATCCATATACTGACCTGGATATGCCAATGAAATGGAGAAGGTAACAAACAAAAAAGAAAATTACGTGCAAAAGCATAAAACGTTAAACGTAAAACAGGAGCAATAAAATGATTTCTTTTTTATTGGTCGCTAACTTAGAACCGTGTCAAAAACAATTATTTGACACAATAAATGGCTTGAAATGATGTATTGACCCAATATTGTTCCCAAGATATTAGCTCAATATTTCATTTCGTTTACCTAAATTCACATTCCGAAAGATATACATACATATATATACCAAATTCATTTCCGGCTCGAAAAATTCATTGCATAATGTCGTTTGCCATCGTCTTCACCATGAATTTACAGCACAAACATTTTCTTCAAACTTTAGTCGTTTTCATTTTTGGGGTGTACGATGTGCGATGCGCGATGCGGCTAAGTTTGTCTCCATTTTTATTGTTCTCGATTATTTTCCAAACATTTCATTTTATTCAAGAGCCCTTTATTCATAGTTGGCTGCCAACTGTGCCACGAATCCATTCAAAATTCAAATTCGTTGATTATTCTTTCGCGGCAAACCTCAAACAAATGCTTTTTCATTCAAATGGAATAGCAATTTGGTTGGTGCTTTTTTTTCTGTATCTATTCAAGTGTCTCGTTGTGTAACTCATTCGTTCCTAGGTCCCAGTTTGTCCAGTTGTTTCCTCAATCATTTGAATAAAAGCGTTCATTTTTCGTTTTCCGTTTTCGCAACAAAGCTGCCAATCGTTAAACGAAAAAGATTCAAATATATTTTTTGGTTCGTCTAAATTATGCATTTTGTGAAGCGTCAAAACCGAATCAAGAGTGTTTCGTATCACCGTGTGTTTGAAACGTCGTGAAACATAGGAAATGGGATAGAAAAGCGAAAACGATTTAACCACATCCTGTGAAAAGACATTATCATAGAAATTGATGCATTCATCCTTCCTCGATGTCATTGTCAACCAAACAATGGCTATACTCGTCCAAAGAAATTCAGATTGTATGCTGAGTTTTTCATTGTATGCGCGAACACCGAACACCGAATGTGCTTTACTTTCTTCATGCAATTGCATTCCAAAATCGATTCGAAAACAAACAAAATCTCAAACGAAAAATTAAACGGGAAAAGTTATGAAGCATAAGAGACAAGAGATTTCCTGTGTAAAAGTTTTCTTTGTATACGAAAAATCCCCAAAAATTTAAAGATAAGTCGAAAAAGTGACAGAAATTCCGTAAAATTGCTAACCAATTGTGAGTTTTTGTCTTTATACGGGCTACAAAATTATGTTGCTGAATTTCAATATGGCGTTCCAATTGATTTTAGCAGAGTTTTTTTTCGCCGTCAATTTTCATGCAAACAAATATTTTAAAATGGTGTAAGTCAAACCCTGGAGAATAGGCCATTTGCGATCATCAGTCGCCTGAATATATGGTGTGCACTCTATTTTACTCTTCGTTTCCTTCCAGCTCCTTCTCGGAAAAGGGGAGAAAAAAGATTTATGTAAAGTTGTGATTAAAAAAACTATTGCTCAAACTATAGCAAACAGAAACTTGGAACCCGTTGCAATAGTACGAAACGAGAGCGACTGACAATGTAAAACTTTTCGCCGAGTTTTACGTGTCAGCTGTGTCAGGTTGTTCGATGTACGTTGTACGATGTGCACATGAATCCATCTATTTGAGAAAAATTTCCAGTACCGGAATCATCGTTGAAGAAAAGAAATTACTGAAGTTGTGAGCGCAGCATGAAAACTAAAAATAAAAAAAAAATCAAACATTATGGATTCAACCATCAAACCATGGGCAAATTAATATTGTATCGAACTAACAATATGGAACATGTTTTTACTTCAATTTTTTAGGTTTGTGCAATGTGCGTTGTGCATTGTGCATTTATCAACCAAATGTACACGTGAGCTGTTTCGGGATTGTTTTCGGAACTCAAAACATTTAAAAAGTTTAATCGTTGGCTCTTTATTTTGCTGATCGTCATATTGTGCACATTCTCTTCATTCTATATAAATTTTAAAATTTTGTTTTCCACATATGCAGATGACCTCATTTTATTTAAATGGCTATCGTTTGCATATATGCATTTATTTTAGCAGATAATGCTGATTTGGTCAGATTATGGTTTCCAGGAATGCATTTTTCCACGATAAACGAGTGTTGAAAAAGATTTTGCTCAGTTCGAATCCCTTGAATGGAACTTACAATGAGACTTTTGGTTTGTCTCGTTTTGCTGGACACAAATTCATTCCTTCTAGAACACAAAATTGTCAAATAACCCATTGGCATATTTGAATGTAAGACTGCCATAAAGGAATTCAATATCTGACATAGGAATACGAATCGTCAATTGACACACAAACATATATACTTATGTATAACAATTGGCCTTAAAAATTTCAATTCAAAATAAATGGAAATGGGAATTGAATGTGATAAAAAATACAAAGAGAAATGATAGCTTACAACTGGATCAATGTATCAATGTCTGATACTTTGCATGTGCTCACATTTGAACGTCTATCCGTTTTGCTTATTTTTGCAGTTAAAGTTGGCAAAAAAAAAAAAACAAATTGAAAAAAAAATGAAAACATATCAAAGCCACCAATTCAAAAACATTGGGACATGTTCATTTCCATTCGTCTTGTTCCTTTTTTGCTTTGAACATTTTTAGTTAATACGAGAAAAAAAGGTTTAACTTTTTGAACTGGATCCGGGTGTGCTGAAAATGACAATCATTATTTTGAATGTAGAATTTTTTCGTTATCGATCTCTTTTCAATGTTTGATGCGTCCATACACTTATGGTACAGCATTATGGTTTCCAGGAATGCATTTTTCCACGATAAACGAGTGTTGAAAAAGAGTTTGCTCAGTTCGAATCCCTTGAATGGAACTTACAATGAGACTTTTGGTTTGTCTCGTTTTGCTGGACACAAATTCAGTGAATGGTTCCTTCTAGAACACAAAATTGTCAAATAACCCATTGGCATATTTGAATGTAAGACTGCCATAAAGGAATTCAATATCTGACATAGGAATACGAATCGTCAATTGACACACAAACATATATACTTATGTATAACAATTGGCCTTAAAAATTTCAATTCAAAATAAATGGAAATGGGAATTGAATGTGATAAAAAATACAAAGAGAAATGATAGCTTACAACTGGATCAATGTATCAATGTCTGATACTTTGCATGTGCTCACATTTGAACGTCTATCCGTTTTGCTTATTTTTGCAGTTAGAGTTAGCAAAAAAAAACAAATTGAAAAAAAAAATGAAAACATATCAAAGCCACCAATTCAAAAACATTGGGACATGTTCATTTCCATTCGTCTTGTTCCTTTTTTGCTTTGAACATTTTTAGTTAATACGAGAAAAAAAGGTTTAACTTTTTGAACTGGATCCGGGTGTGCTGAAAATGACAATCATTATTTTGAATGTAGAATTTTTTCGTTATCGATCTCTTTTCAATGTTTGATGCGTCCATACACTTATGGTACAGCACATCAGTGAATTCGAGGCATATTCGACGGATATAGTGTGTCGATATCGATTTGATTGACGTCGTAAATATTACATTTCCGCCTATTTTGGCAGCTGGCAGCGGATAACGGGTAACCGTTAACGGATTCAATAGAATATAAACATTTGTAACATAGACTTTTTATAAAAGAAATTCAAATCTTATGTTTTGTTCCTTATCCATACAAACTCGTAATTCACAACCATAATAGCGAATCAGACAAGAGTCAAATGAGAGGTGCAAAACAAAAATAAATAAATGATTTGCGAAATTTGTTACGTAAGCGATTAGGCTATTGCTGTTCTCAAAATAGAATGAATTGCTATGGAAATCAGATCGATTTAAAGCAGTTTTTTGATCGATCAAAAAGGCACAAGCAATACAAGAATGAAACAAGAAAATGAGAATGCACACTTTGTCTCTTAGTTCACACAATACACCCGATGGCATTTAAGATCAAAAGAAAAAAATTTGAAATAGATGAAACGATTCAATGCATGACATCAGCAGAGACCGAATTGAAAAAAGCATTTTTTCAATTTGTTCAGCACAATTTTCGGATGGTTTTCCTCTTTGCTTTCGTTCACCGATTCACAACAATTTAAAACAAAGATTTAACAACAAACAAATCTGCTTGCTGATTCAAATGGAAAAACGAAAAATTAAACCATAAAACAGCACCAGCATTATATTGAGAACGACGGCCGATGGCATTGTCGATACGATTTGCTTTTCTATTGTTTTATCTGTTTGGATAAAATTGTCGTCATCAAAACAATTTACCGCCTTCTACTAACTACTTACTTAGTAGTACTCACCACCCTCGCATCTGCGTTTCCTCGATTCAGTTTGTGTTTCGGATTTCGGGTTTGTTCTATATATAATTCGCCATTCAACATAAACCACAATGACAATTAGCGCTGAATGCCTGAGAACTGAGAATATCCATAAATCTTTCATCCAAAAACAAAGGAGCCACTAAAAAACTGAGATCGTGTAAAAGTTAAGAGTACGTTGGGCAAATGGGCACACACACATACATGGCTTAAGATCATTTTTCATTTTTAATCACTTCCAATGTATGGCAATAATGTAATTTGAATTTGTGGTTCAATTGAAATTTTCATCAAGAAAAATTGCACTGAATTATTGAATAGTGCATCTCCTTAACGACTATAATTCTTTTGTTCGTTTTGTTCAATGGCAAAAGCAAAATGGAATGAATGCCCTCTATTCCATTTGAAGTTGTAAGAATAATTGGAAATTTGCAGTCAAAGAAAAGTTTCTTTCATATAATATTTTGTAAATTGCATCATCTTTACCCAATCAAAATATTTGCGGTGAAAAATATGAAAACTAAAGGCCTCTTTTTGTTTGGAATGCATTCGGTCTCCTTTTTTATCTTCGTCAAATGTATGAATTGTTTATACATTCTCAGTAAAAGCATCGACAACAATTTTTCATTCCTTTTATTGTGAATGAATTGAAATTTAAAAACAGAATCCAAAAAGAAATTAAATGAAATTTCATCATCAGCGAAAATCTCAGAAAATTGTAACGCTCGAAATGCTTGGAAATTCAGCAACGAAAACAGATTGAATTAAATGAAAACTAAAACTGGATCAGTGTTGCATAAGAGTGTGGAACCATTTTAGGGTTTTTCTTTCATCGGTCACTATCTGGAAATGAAACAATAATTAAGGAATTTATTTTCGTTCCTTTCTTTGGACAAATCGCAAGCATAATTGCATCGCATATGTTCAAATTTGCAAAAACAAAGAGCCACCAACGGAACTAAATCACTGGAATATATGTATATGTGTGTATAATCTGGATTTGACCCAATTTCCGGCTCGTTTTATAACTTGCATTTAACGATTGTTTTCTTTATGTGGGTAGCCATTTGTATGCGTTTTCTCTTTATTATTTTGTTTTCTTTATGTGGGTAGCCATTTGTATGCGTTTTCTCTTTATTATTTATTTATAACTTCAAACATTTACCAACCAAATTATTAACTTACGGCATCGGAGATTTGAAACCAGCAAAAACACACACAAACATTTTTAGTATAAAATTCGCAAAATCAAAGGATTGTGGTTAGGTTTCACTTTTTGTGCCAAAATCGTTCGAAAACTAACCAAATGTCATCTATGTGTAGAAGAAAAATCATCTTCCAAACCATTTTCAATTCTCATCCATTAAAAATGCAATTGTTGGAATTTACTTACATTGCGTTTCCAATCATCGTTTAAAATTTTAGTTTTAATTTGGCGTCATTTTAGCTTTTAGTGTGAGAAAGGCGTTCAGAGGCGCTAACTTAGTTTCAGAACACGTAAGATCCAATTTGCAGAGAGAGCGTTAACAAAAAAAACACATTCCATTCTAACACGCTTACAACAAACAGACGGAATTTCGTCGTGAATAATATATGAATATTTATAAATAATTCAGCCGTCATTATAACGAATTGTTATTGAACAGTAAATTTGGAATTGGAATTGCAAATTTATCAATTCAAATTTTATCGAACAAAATTTTGTTTCATGAAATTCAATACGATTCCGACAGAAATAGATTAGAAAAGGAAGATTCGATGAAATACATGATAATGAAGCGAATCTTGTTAGTTTCCTTCATTGTATTGCCAATATATTGTCTCGCACACCGAGATCATTAAAAATAAGTAATTCGATTGGAACACGTAACATCCATTTTGCAGGGAGAGCGTTAACAAAAACACATTCCATTCTAACACGCTTATAACAAACAAATGGAATTTCGGTGTAAATAATATATGGATATTTATAAATAATTTAGTCTTTATTATAACGAATCGTTATTGAACCGTAAATTTGAAATTGAAATTGCAAATTTATCATTTCAAAATTTGTCAGACAATTTACATTTCAAGAAATTCAAATACAAAATACAATAATTCGTGGCAGGTTTCATTTTTATTGTATGTATATACGATATTTAAACATACTTCATGTAGAAATATTCATCTAGATTTTGATAGCGTACCGAGCTGTGTAGCTGTGTTTGTAAGAGGCATTACAGCAGAGATGTTGTGCAGTTCATTTACGCAGGATACTGTGTGCGTATTGGCTTCCACAGCTCTGTTGTGAATGTTTTGCGCGTAATCAGCTTCGAAGCTTTCGCACTGTCAGAATTTACATAAGTATTTCTACATGAAGTATGTAAAATATCGTGTATACATACAATAAAAATGAACCCTGTCACGAATTATTGTATTTGAACAACAAAAACTGAAGCCTGATTCGTGGCAATATTGGGGAATCGTTTTGCATATAAAGGTTGATTCTTTATTCCAATGAATTACAGTTTATTTCCATTGTTAACGTGATAAACATGTTGAATGTTCGAAAATTGGCCATATTTGGCTTTTTAGTTGTGAGTAATGAAAATTGGATTTGCAACTGTTGGCAGTTGACTGATTCGCTATATAAATTTTATTATTATTAGGCTGCATTGTTGATGAGCACATCATCAAAAAAGTTGGAGTAAGAACATTAAATTCTCATCGATCTTTGTGTTTACACAAGTTTGAATCGAATCTGTTTTTCAATTTTCAGTGAAGCGTTTTTTAAAAAGTTTAAAGCTTTGTGAGTTAACAAACAAAATATTTAAAAATATGAATGGAGTTAAATCAATTTTGAAATTTTCTTAGAGTTGAGAAAATAGACAATGAAACATTGTCGAAGTTCTCCTATAAACATCAAATCGATCTTTTGGATGAAGTAGAGGATGATTTGAAAGTTCTTTGTGTGGATGAATTCAAAGATGAGTAAGATGTGGTCATCACTTCATATATTCTGATAATTTAATTAATCAATTTCATTGACATGTGTTCCTATACACATTCAGATCGTTGACTCCGAAAGACGCATATAAAGCACTGAATAGAGCGTGCTTGTCTTAGTAAGTCCATTGACTGAAATAATATTTCCGTTTTGCTGTTCACAATATAAAATATCTGTTTTTCCATTAAATAGTTCCCATAACCTTGAAAATATGTAGGTAACTGATATGAAACTCACGGAGACAATAACCGAAAAAAGAGCTTTTTCCATATATTTTTCAACTGATCAGGATCAAGACTCATAAGTTTGCAATCGATTGGCAATTTTTTTCGATGGTGAAACGAGGAACCATGATGGAATTTTCTGTTCACAAAAAGGAACTAAAAATAGATGGAAACGAAATGTAAATATATCTTTGGAATTTCAAATCATATTTTTTCGCGTAATTTTTAATTTAATTTTTGCCTTTTTTCATGCCGAAAGGAAATCTGAAATCAAGCTATTGACAGAAACGTAAGTTAACGCATTGCCCAAGTTTTATTCGGTACCAGATCCATAACAATTCAAATTTGAATTTTATTTAGATACAAAGACGAACGAATGACAAATAAAGAAGCGGAACTTTGGGTCATTCTCCATGAATATGATAGGTAAGCACCTGATGCAGTTGCAAATTTAATTTGATAGAAATTGATAATGAGAATATTCTAGGGGAATCCTCGGGGACCTCTATACAGGAAAAAGACCAGGCAATCTACCAACATCAGGAGCCAATGTGCCGTAAGAATATTCCCTTCCATCGATCTTCGTGCTTATACAAGTCTGAGTCGAATTCGTTTTTTCAATTTTTAGCATCGAGAATCGTTTTGAAATCTTTAAAGCTTCGTGAGTTATAAAAGAAAATATTGAGAAATATAAATGAAGTTAAAACAATTTTTCAATTTTCTTAGGGTTAAGACAAGAGTCAACAGTGGAATTTATACATTCGGCACCCATGAATATCAAATCGATCTTTTGGATAAAGTAGAGTATGATCTCAAACTTCGGTGTCTAAAAGAAATTGAAAAAGGGTAAAATGTTGTCATCATTTCATATATTCTGATTATTTAATTAATCCATTTCATTGACATGGGACAAATTCAGAGAGGGGACAGAATTTGAACCGAAATACGCGTATGCAGCACTGGATGGAGCATGCAAATATTAGTAAGTCCATTGTCTGAAATTATAGTTCCGTTTTGTTTTTCAAAATATAAAATATTTCTTTTTTCAATGAATAGTGTCTATAATATTAAACAAATGTAAGTACCTATTCAGGAGGTGATGGTCTTGCAGCGTTCGGTTGGCGTCAGGTAAGTCTCCGGTACGGCGCGTCGCAAATTCGAACATCTATCGCACGAATATGCTAGAAAAAGAGAGAATTAAAGCGAATGAGCATAAGAATCAAATATGATGATTAAATTATTATTAAATTCTCCAATTTTGAAATCGATTTTTTTAATAAAAATACACAAAATAATAGACATTGAGAATGAAATTAGTTATGCACGTTCTATCGGTTTACTTCTCCCTTTCCAATATACTCGCGTGAAAGATGCTTGGATGTGCGATGGACTTGCGATTTGGGAGAACAGGAAGAGAAATGGGTGATACGACGCTTCGTACCGGAAACTTACCTGACCTTTACCGAACACTTTAAAACCATGAATCATCAACCACCTGGGTAATATTCAACACACGGAGACAATAACCGAAATGAGAGTTTTTCACATAGTCTTGAAGTGGCCAAGATAAAGTTTGAAATCGAGTGGCAATTTGACTCGATGTTAAAACATGGAAACATCATGAAATTTTTCGTTCACAAGAATGACGCAAACAAAAATAAATCGAGAATGTAAATATATCTTTTGAATTTGAAATAACATTTTTTCAAGAGATGATTTTTGTTACTTGGTAGGGAGGAGCTTACACAAGTAATGTTCAAGTAAATGCTCACATAAAACCAAGTAAGCTTACACAGCCAAGTAAGGCTCAAGTAAGTGCTAACCTAAGGCTGTGTAAACTCACTTGGCTGTAAGTAAGCGCTTGCTTGAACATTACTTGAGTAAGCCCTTCCATGCCAAGTAACGAAAAATATCTCTGATTTTTTTATACCATTCTTGAATTATGTTTTGCCTTTTATCATGTCGAAAGGAGAAGTGAAATCGATCGGTTGAGGAAAACGTAAGTCTGAGTTTAATTTCGTACCAGATTCATTTATAATCTGAATTTGAATTTTATTTAGATACAAAGAGGAAGGAATGACAAATGAAGAAGCGGAACTTTGGGTCATTCTTTATAAATATGATGAGTAAGCACCTGATGCAGTTGCAACTATAATTTAATAGTGATTGATCACGAGAATATTCTAGGGGGATCCTTGGAAACCACTATACAAAGGGAACACGAAGCAATCCATCAGCAATGTTGCCGACCACAAATGCAGGAGCCTATCCGGGAGAAAGACAAAAAAACACAAAATCAACGTTGGTGACTCCAAAACCAGGAGAGTATATGCTGTAAGAATATTAAGCTTCCATCGATCTTCGTGTTTATACAAGTCTGAATCGAATACTTTTTTTTCAATTTTTAGTATCGAGAATCGTTTTCAAAATTTTATAGCTGCGTGAGTCATAAAACAAAATATTTAAAAAATATTGTATTAATCGAGTTGAACCAATTTTTCAATTTTCTTAGCGTTAAAACAGCAGCCAAAAGTCAGACCCATCCAAGTGTTACCTTTAAATATGAAGAAATCGATCTTTTGAAGGGAGTAGATCTTGATTTCAAACTTCTGTGTCTGAAAGAATTTGACAAAAGGTTAGATGCCGTCATCATTTCATACCTTCTAATAAATTATTTAATCAATTTTATTGATATGGAACATGTTTAGTTCGGATGATGATATGTTTAGCCAGGATCGAAAACAATTTGAAAAAAACGAACCGAATGTTGCGTATAAAGCACTGGATAAAGTGTGCAAGGAATAGTAAGTCCATTGTCTGAAATTATAGTCTTGTTTTTAAAAATTTACGATATTTCTTTTTTGATTAAATAGTCTCGGTGTCATTAAAGAAACGTAAGTAACTTCCCAGGTGGTCATGGCTTTACAGCGTTCGGTAAATGTCAAGTAAGTTTCCGGTACATATTCGTGCAATAGGTAGTGCGGTGAACTTGCAATTCAGAAGGATGAAGAAATGGGTGATACGACGCGCCGTTCCGAAAACTTAACTGACGTTTACCGAACGCTGTAAAACAATGACCATCTGGATAATATTTAACTCACGAAGACAATAACCGAAATGAGAGTTTTTTTTACATATTTTTCAAATGGCCAGAATCAAGACACATGAGCATGAAATCCATTCGTCTTTGAATTCGATATTGAAAAATGGAAAAATCATTCAATTTCTTCATCAAAAAAATAACCTAATCATAGGTGAAAAAGAGATGTAAATATTTCTTTGAAATTTGAAATCACATATTTTCATTTCATTTTTGATTTAATTTTTGCTCTTTTTCATGTCAAAAGGGAAACTAAATCCAAGCTAGTGAAGGACAAGTAAGTTAATTCGTTGCCTAAATTTTTTTCCGTATCAGATCCATTAACAATCTGAAATCGAATTTCATTTAGATACAAAAACGAACGAATGACAAATAAAGAAGCAGAACTTTGGGTCATTCTTCACGAATGTAACATGTACGGCACTTATGATTTAATGAAAAATTGATGAATTTTGAATATAAAAATATGACTATTCCAGGGAAATCATCGGGAGACTCTATCCAGATCCAACAGAAAAAAAAACCAGGCCTACTTTCAAGAGTTTTTAAATAGAAAAGTTCTCGAAAAGAGCTCTGTGCGAATGAGAGACTATTGTAAAACATCTAATAAAGACACGGTGTCAATTGTTATTTAATGCAAAACAGAACAAATGGTTTTCTTTTTATTTAACAAAGCGCTTAAACTTTTTGAGTTGATATGAGCCGGTGAGTTTTAATTTTAAATATTGTTTTTACTTGAAAATGATCGAATGAATTTGATTCAGAAAACATTGTCATCATAGATCATACTGGCATTGTGTTGGTAAATCAATGGCTGACATTGTCTATGTATTTTTTTTTTGTAATACGCACGTTCACTGGAATTCTGGATTGGCAATTTGATTCAATGGTGAACGACGGGAATATAATATATTCACAATTCCTTGTCTTCAGAAAAATGTATCCAAAGGACAGATTGAATGAAATGTAGAATCCGTTCGACAGTATTGCCGCATTTACTCCACTCACGATAAATTTACATTATAAACCGTTTTTACTGGGCTCAGCTCCATTGCATGCAAATTAAGTGCGAGTGGAGCAAGTCATAATAAGTGAAATGAATCTTTGCAATAAATGTAGAACGTACTTTACCTCAAAACCCAAAATGAAATTATGAAATTTATCAAAACATTCAAATTCTTTCGATAAGATACATCGAGGATGAATGTATCCACTGCGAGCTAATACATCTACTGTTGGTAATATTTCCAGCGAGGATATGTTTGCTATGAAAAAGGCTCGACTTCGACAATCCGAGGAAATGTTTAGTGAAGTCAGTAAGAGCAAACAAATGTCACAATAGCATTCAAACGAGGGCGCTACCGATACCTTTTTTGTCTGAATATTAGTTTATACACATTTTATATGGCAGTAAGTTTCAATTGGAGTATCTTATCTTCTCATATCGTGAAAGTTTGAATCCACATGAAACTGAACGAACAAATTACAAAATAATGCATTTTTTCTGGGATGCTCCAAAATTTTGTATGTTGCTGTAGATAGCGCAAGAGTGGCATTGCATTGAAAACGTTGAATGATTTTAGTGGCACAAATTCTTAAAAATCAAAATTGACTGAAGTAGAACTTGGGATGCGTTGATAGCATTTTATTTATTGGTATTAAATTTCAAAAGCGCATGCAATAGACAAGAACCTGTACTCCACCGTAGGTAGTATGTATGTCGAACAGGGATGGAAAAATTGAAGAAGAACTTTGGTTTGTGTAAGCGATATAATCCTGAACACATATACGTTCAAATAATAATAAAATTAAATTCGTATGTGGGCTAAAGTGGTAAAATAGTTATAAGTGGGCACACAATGTTGAGCGTGGGATGTATTGAAATTCTAGTTGCGATAATATTCACTGAAACATAAGCACAATGCACAATACGCAAAGTTTTCACTGTAGTATGCTCCACATATTGATATACACAATTTAACCTACTTTCTCGTCCATCTCATCCACACAAATACAAATTCATTGGATGTTGAATGGCTTGAGGCCGAAATAATAGTATTGTGTATTGTGTGTGTACACTGTACACACGTTTTAAAATGTTCCAGAAAATGCTCACGATGCATAAATTGTTTATGTCAGCACATTTAATGTGTAATATGCAATTTGCAATAATAAATTCACTTAAAATACGCATTTTAATTTCGTTCCAAATTTTCGTAGCTTAAGCGCCAATTATTTTAAATTCTTATAATTTTGAATTTTACCTCATCTAAATAGATGCCAAGTTTTGGATGGAAAAGTTTTTGATTGCATTGTGAGGTAGGTGATCAGACTTTCAGGACGAATAAAACTTGAGAATGAATGGATACACAAACGTTTTCTGGTTTCACTTCCGTAACATGGAACAATCGAACATGTCTGGTGAACGTTTCTAATCAAAGAAAAACATTGAAAGTAAATAGAAACAGACGATTAAAAGCCATTCTGATTATGTTCGAATAATATTGAAAATCGGCTCACAGATCTTGCCATTGCTACACTCTTACGATGAAGCTTATG
>GL501481.1:473497-491796 GCA_000149185.1 Mayetiola destructor | reverse complement strand
AGCCTTAGGTATACTCGTTAGAACGTTTCCAGTGGTGTATATTTTATAAAAATTGGTTAAATATCCAACTCAAAAAAGGGAGGGACAGCTCTGTATTAGCGTATTAATATATACGATGTGATGAAATGAAGGGGGAGAGAGATAATCGATATAATGTATAATTTGTAACATTCAAAAACATTTTTTTGATATTTTAAGACATTTTATCAATACATATATTGAATCTACCATAATTTATCGGAAAAAACAATTTCTTTGAAAATAACATCCTGTTTGTCAACGCTAACTTTAGACTTTTTCGATTTGATTGCATCTTGAATTTTTGTTTTCACTTCATTTGATTTAACGTCATTCCGGATATAGAATAAACGAACCAAATGATCTTCCGTCAGCGATGGATAATTTCCAAACAATGTGTGCAAATCCAATATCAACATTTCAATGTCGCAGCTTATCAAATTTCCCATAACTGTTATTAAATCCACTGGTGAATCAGTATCAATCATTTTTGGTGCTATTCTACCGAAAAATGTTTTGATTTTTTTTGTTTCGTTGTTGATCTTTTTAGTGATTACATCACAATCCTGCTTTGGTTTACTCAATCGTTTTGAGAGCATTGCTTTAATATAACGTTTAGTGACCATTTTTTGAGCTTCATTTATTACATATTCGAAATTGCTTTCACGTAAATGATTATAATCATGAAAGTAATCTTCGAGAGTTACACAAATGGTATCAACTGAATTCGATGATCCGAGCCATTTTGCAGTAAACAATTCGTTAAAATGTACTTCCAAATCCAAAAATGCTTCTTCTAGCAAAAATATTCCAACTTCATCTCGCAAATTCTGGAAAGAATAAGATTAATTAAATTATTAAATTAAACATTCAAGCCATTTCAATTGAAATTTATTACCTGAAATGTTTCAAGTAGCTTTTCAAAATCTTCGTAGTGATCAGTTCTGGACTTTGGCCAATACAGTTGTTTCATGTGCTGAGCTAACTCCATGATTTGTTGACAATTATTCACAATGGCAATAATGTGTTGAGTAAAGTATGGCATCTTATTATCAATGAAAAGCAAATATTGATTTTGAATCATATTGTTCAGTTAAAAGTTAAAAGGTAATATATCAACCTGGCTTCGATCCTTGAAATGTTTATCTTTAAACTCAATAATACATTGACGATAGCTCTGGCCATACTTTGTCACTTGCCGAATACTCAATATTAGAGCACTGAATGTAAATTCTGAATGAATTGTATTGGTGACCTGAAGATTTTGATCGACCATTTGGAATATTATAACTGGAGCCGATATTTGATGTGTGTATTTATTTTGTCCATCATGGTCGGGCAAAGAGTTTGATAACCATTCTTCTTTTTCTGTTTCAACTGTTTTGGCCATCCATTCTTCATAGTTTTCCTCCATGATCTGTAAAAAATAATATATAAGCTTTTTCATATCGATCACATTTGTAATCCATACCTTCAAATATTCATTTTCTAGTTCCTTGAGAGATTCAGGTTTAAGTAGTGGCTCCATATTGGATAAGTCCACTTGTAAATCAGGGTGTTGCATGAGTTTGGGACCCGGATATTCATTTGTCACCCATGCCAAAAAAGAAGCGTACTCATTCCCCTCTAATCCATCCTGAATTATCTCCTCTAGCTACCAGAAAAACGAAAAACAACGTAATTCAGATTAACGAAAAATTGAAGCGCTCAACTTTCCTTAGGCTTTACATTTTACTTACATGTTTCGCTAGAGCATTATGATACATTTTTACATATTCGTCAAATATATTAAATTCAGGTGGAAAACATGGCACACAGCATTGTTTAACTACGCGCAAATCCTCAAGAATAAATTGTCGGGCAATTTCTAAATCATTTACCAGCCACATCGGATTGTCGGAACGTTCTTGCAGCTTTGAACCTTCAATTCGAACGCCTACTGTCTCATTTAGTGCATCCATGGCCATTTTTCGCCAATTTTTTGGACGACCTGGTGGTATGAAACCAGTTTGTTGTTTTTGTTGTAGTGCGAATACATCAGCTGTCTCTTCACGTTTAATTATTCGCATTGCCGTCACAATTATGGTTGGCTCCTTACGAACAGTCGCCAAACATCTAACCAATATCAATCGAATTTTCTGTCCCAATTGAGTTGATACAGCTTCGACTTTTGTAAAGTTACTTTTTAATGTCATCTTATCTAAAGCGTATTGCTTAGGTAATTTGTGTAATTCGAATAGAATGTCATCACGAGAATTTTCCAAGTCAAGTAAACATTGATGGGCGTTCAGTAGTTTATCCTCTTCAATCCACTGGATAGTTTTTGCAACACTTGACTGCACTGAGAAAATATGCTTTAAATTTTCCATTACCGTTGCGTACTGAGAATGTTTAGCGTTTTCGTTTCGCACTAATTCAAGGGATTCGTATATTTTTAGGAACTTTTTTAAGAAGTTCACCAACCTCTTTAGGTACTAAAAAAAAAAATTTTAATTCATTAGTGAATAAAATAGTTTTACTATTGAATTATTAAATGATTTCATCTAGAGCCCATACTTAACATCAATGGCTTTGATAAATATCATCGAATTTTCGAGCTGCTTTTGACCAGTTCCATCATCATCTAATTGATTTTGCATAGCTGTCTTCAATTGTGCTTCAAAAGATGCTTTTTTACGCCCCTCTCGCTGCTTGTACAAATCGACACGTTCCAATTGGCCAGGACGGGAAAACATATTTTTAATGTCTCTGATAGCGCCCATCTTAGCTTCCGAATCCAGTTCTTGTAATTCCATTTTCTTGTATCGGTTTTTAATCAGTTCGAATTGAAATTTTATTTTATATTGATCATAATAATCAACAAATGTAGAAGAAATATTTTGACATGTCAAATTTCTTCGTTCAATGATTCATACATGTATTTATACATGTATCTGTATGGTACACATTGAAAAACTTTCCCCTGCAAAACTTTGTGATTTTTGAAACAATCATAAATTAAATTAATGAAAAACATGAAATCTCTAATGAATTATATATTTTTTTTTTTTTTAAATCAAATCTAGCATTTTAAACGCTTTCTTCGAATTGTCAATGTGAACGATCCATACGTGAAAAAAAAGATTCCATTGTGAACTAGTGTCAACAGCCAAAACAATGAAAATTTGACATTTCAAATGCGGTGACTGAGTGAAAAACAACTGCAGGCAGAACGATTCAATCTCTTGAAAATTTTCGACAGTTTTGACAAATAAAACTTAAATTATCATTTGGCAAAATAATTTCTGAAAATAAATCTTAAATACAGTTGAAGTAATTCTTCGTGAATAATAATCAAATAAACAAAACGAAGAGAAAAAGAAACGACAGAATGCCAGTGACCGCAACAAACGAAAACATGGAAGTGGATAGTGATAATAATTTCGGTTCATCAATGAATGCACAGGCGTCCACATCAAATGCGGCGTCATCCAATGCTGGTAAGATGGCTATTGAATCATCTGAAAATGGTGTAATGGCTAGTCCCGCAACAGTTCCATCGGTTACAGTATCACTCCATCCATTGGTTATTATGAATATTTCTGAGCATTGGACACGAATTCGAGCGCAAAATGGTAGCCCACAGCAAGGTAAACGAAAAAGTCAATAAAAGCAATAGTAAAAAATCAATTAAATTGTAAATAACAAACGGATTAATTCATATTTATATCCTCTATCTTTACAGTAATTGGTGCCTTGATTGGTAAACAATGTGGTCGAAATGTTGAGGTAATGAATTCGTTTGAATTAAAATTCAAACTAGTTGATCTAGATATTATCATTTGTCAAGATTATTATCGTACAAAAGAAGAACAATGTAAGTTTTCAATTGTTTTTGGCCTTTGACGGAGATTCAATTATTTGAAATTACTATCGTCCTAATTTTCAGACAAGCAAGTGTTCAAAGACCTAGACTTTCTTGGATGGTATACAACGGGCAATCGACCAACAGAACAAGATATTAAGGTCCACAAGCAAATCTGTGAAATAAACGAATGCCCAATCATGTTACAATTAAGTCCACAATCCCGGAATTTCGATGTGAGTACAAAGAAAGATAAATATATTTGAATAATTTCTTTTTTTTTTTTAATATTTCCAATAACATTATTTCACGTTTTGTAGCAATTACCCGTTAAAATTTACGAATCGGTCATTGATATTGTCCAGGGTGAAGCAACAATGCTTTTCGTCAATTTGTCATACACGTTGGCTACCGAAGAGGCCGAACGAATTGGTGTTGATCATGTGGTTCGTACTTCGACACATGAAAATGGTGGCAAATCGGCTGGTAAGTGTTGATGAATTGAAAGCTTAACACAACATAAAACTCACAATTAACTTTTCCCTTTTTTATAGTTGCTGAACATTTAAATGCCCAGCATAGTGCAATTAAAATGTTGCATTCACGTGTTAAATTGATACTTTCATATATTAAGGCAATCGAAAATGGAACGCTTCCCGCAAATAGCGAAATTCTTCGTGAAGCTTATGCTTTAAGTCAACGTCTACCGGTTATTCAAAGCTCAACATTTAAAGAAGAATATTACACGGTAAACTTAATGGTTTTTGAAAATCCACGACAAATTGAAAGTTTAAACGGAATTCCTTTTTCATTTCAGCAATCGAACGACGTTGGTTTGATCACATTCTTGGGCACACTCACCAAAGGCTGTAATGACATAAATCATTTTGTAAATAAGTTTAATGTTTTATACGATCGGCAAGGACGTGGACGTATGCGTCCATTGTTCTTTTAGAATTAATGCATCCATCGAGCATTTGGAATGCTTGAATGATATGAATTAATGTTTTAATAAATAAAGAAATTATCTTCATGTAAATTTTATATGAATTTTATTTGTTCTTTTATAAATGAGGATCAATCGACCAAACTCTACGAATGTCTTACTTATCCACCATCCACAATGGTGGAACAAGTATTGGTTTTGGGTGCTGTGGTCGCTATTTCTATACCACATTTCAATAACTCTCTCCCAGTCCACTATTTTGATCTAGTTCTTAGAACCTCATAGAATTTTTTTTATAGCTTCTATATACATTGTGGCAGACTACATACGCTTTGGACAGATTCCTATAATTTTCCAGTAAAACTCATTATATAAAAACATTATTTTCCAATAAATTATTTTACTTCATTTTCATATTAACTAGACAAAAAAGTTAAACGACAATATTGCGCTTTTGAGAGCTCTCAATGATAACAACATGTCCTTTTTTTAGCAAGCAGTTTATCATAATTTATTCGATTTTAACGGTGTCCGCGCTGAGATGACGAGCTCTCCCATAATTAAATAATGATTGAAGTTGATACGTTGTTAGGAACTTTGAAATTATTTGTAATAGACAAAGAACGACTATAGTGCACTCCATAATTACAAAATGTGATATTGATGTACCAATTTCTAGCCAGGATCCCGTATTCTTGACTAAAAATAAAAAGTTCAGACACATGATGTCACAACATAGGAGCATAATGATAAAGAATTTGTCCAAAGGAATCTGAAAGAATTAATTGAAATTGCTGAGGTGCGTAATTTTTTTATCCAAAAAATTTAGCCAAACTTACCTTGATAATAGAATGAATCAATCTGACTGCGCTCATAACAATCAAAACCGGTATCAATAGTTTCAGAATGATGAGCGATGCCATTAGAAATGGTGAAAATGTCGATACAAAACAGCGAACCCAATTCGGATCAAAAGAGCTAACGGATGCTATATTTCCTGTACCAAAGAATGAAATCAAAACATACAAAATCTATTTCATTATGACTTGGTTAAGGAGTTTCCAAAAGCAAAATTATGAAAAATTCAGATAGTAAGATTTTTGTATATATCTTGAAAAAGGATACGCAAATAAATGCATGCTTGAAGTCTACCGCTTCAATGGGCCGCTTTTTGTTGAAATCCTCCAATTTTTGCTATAACATAATAATGGAAAAGTCGATGTCATACTTTGTAATTATACTTACTGAAATAATTTGACTGTCAATTTTATACTCACTGTATACATTTGTTTGTGCTCTGTATATATCATGGACACCCAATAATAAATGCTCGAGGTGAATGTCATAAAAAATAGAGGTTCATACGAAAGAGACATTAAACTAAACGGTAAAGCCATACTTGAAATAATTGCCATGAACCGATCTCTGAATGAGTTCGCACTCACAGTTGGTATCACAAATGATAAAACTGCAAAGAAACAAAACTTTGAAGTCGAATATATAATGTTGTAATAAAGATCGAAGAATGTACTCAAAGTGATCCATGAAATAAATTGTTTGAATTCGCCGAGACCGTGTCTTTCATGTAAGTCAAATATAATTCCCAAACAATTAGCGGCACCAAGTACAAACACAATCAAGTTGACGATTTTGAATGTATTACTTTGATCTGAGGCTGCTGCATGAAATATCTTCAATCCCCAGGCACCAAGACCAATCATCCTAAAAGATATCCGTAAATATTAAAGGTTCATGTATATTTCCATCGGTAATGGTAAATTATTGTATATTCTCTTACAAAATCAGAAAATGATTCGAATCTTTGTCAACTAACGGCAACGCAGGATAAATAGATAATACTGCGCAGTTTAAGCCCCATTTGAAGAATGGCTCCAATCTTTCCTTTTTATCTGAATTGAAATGAAAAAGAGTAATAAATATTCGTAAGGTAAAAAAAAGGTAAAAAAGATTTAGTGGGATATGATACCTTTCAAATTGATATATTCATACATTAAAAGAGATAAAAGAAGTCCTGTTAGAACGATACGATGGAAGAAAGATAGAACCTGTTCAAGAAAAAGTAAGTTTATAGAAAAATAAGTACAAATGGAGAGAAGGCAGAATATTACTCACGAGAAGCTCGATTCCTCCAATCCAGAACCATGTTTGAAGCTTCGACATTTCACGTAACATATCGATAGTTTTCACAGAATACCAACAAAACACTGGAAGAATTAAAAATATTGCATTTGCTAATGTCATCTTTTGGACTGAAAAGACAAAAAATTTGATGAATTTTTATTTGATATATGTAGTACTGTATTGTTAATGTCGCAAATAACCGTATGCAAATGCTGATATGAATAAAATGACTACAATCGTTCTGATCGGCTTGGTTGATTTTTTTGGATTTTTCCACAACGTTCGTTGTATTAGCTCCCAGTTGTTGATATAAAGAAAACATCCATCCAATCATTGCAACACTGACGGACAAAAGAAGAAGATTTTGATAATACGTCTGATAATAATTGATTCCATTAAGCGCAAGTTCAATGTAGTGATAGCTGAGTTGAATCTGTAAACGATATCAAACATGAGAACTTAAGTATTACAGTTTGGAAGAACTTAAAAGCTATTAATTTACATACCGCTTTATCGAATTCTTTCAATTTAATTGCATTTTGAATTTCGTATTCCAATGAAAGGAGAACATTATCATTCAAATTTTGATAATCTTTGAAGAGAAAGGCTTTTTTGCGTTCGTTTTGAAGAAATTTGAATTGAGTTGCAATTTGAATGGAGTTTTGGAGCACACTTTTACATCTATATTCCTGTCGAAGAAAACAATGTAACCCATAATGATCGATTCGAATTCGAAGTTGAAAAAAAGAGATTTAAGACATACGTCTGAAACATTCAGATAGATTTGTGGAAGCTTTCCACGATTGTTTGTTGGTATCGCTGTACCAATCAGTGATGACATTAGCGGCGTCACATCTGCTTGTTCAATATCGAATCGAGGTACAGCTATGCCGTTAATTTTTGTATTTAAACTGAAAAAAAAAAACATCGAAGATGCTAGACACATTTTCAAACGGACAAGGAATGGAGGAAATTCTTTACTCAGATTTGTCAGCTATATTTTTCCAATGGTTTATGCCCGCTCCCCATGCGATAATTGGCGTTTCAGTTTCATGTGGTGAACCAGCTCCATGACCACCTTTTTGAAATGAAAAAAATTACACGTAATGGACTCATCGCATACTTCTTTAATCAATTGCTTGTACCTTTATTGGACATTCCATGATCCGATGTGAATATAAATCCGGTTTTTCGATCATCAAAAATTTCATTAAACAGAGCATAGATTTTACCTACACCTTTATCAACCTCTCTTAGATTTTCGTCGAATAATCTATTTGAAAAATTGTTTTCCATTTTCATTCATTTGATTAAATGTTTTAATTTTAAAATTGAATTCACTTACTCTGTATTTGGTTTGTGAACATGGCCAGCAGTGTCGAGGCCCAATAGATGTAAAAAGAAGACAATACGATCTTTGTCGATAATCTTTTGACTATTTTGATGTAGGAACTCTGTCACTTTGTCGAATACCCATGTATCCAATCGAATTGTACTTGTTTTGCTGGAGAAATCTACGATTTCCGATGTGTATCCATTTGCAACAATATGACTATTAGCCGCAGATTTGGTAAAAATAGAAAGTATGTCGGGACTTCCCCATGCATAAGTTGTCTGAATGCCAATAACAACAAACAAGCAAAAATTGATACAATATTGATTAAAATATCTAAACGGTTACTCAAATGAAAATACCTGACTTCTGTTGAAAACTGAATCAAAATCAACTGGATTATGTTGCCAGCCTTTCAAAACAGCGCTTGGATCTTCATAGAATCCAGCAATGAGTGCCACATGACCCGGTCTAGATTCTGTTGGTACATGTGTATGAGATATTCCATAAATTCCCTCATTCAAAATAATGTCACGCAAAAAGGGCGTACGTGTTAAATTATCGCGTAGAAATGATTCAGCCCGCAGTCCATCAGCGACAAATAGAACCAATCTATTTCAAACAATACTTATAATAACGATCAGAGTTCACATGCTCTATGAAAATTTAATAATTTCCAATATGGATTATGAAAAACTTTTACCGTTTAGCCGGTGCGTCATCCAAATCACTTAGTGGTTTCAGGCCCGCAATGATTGGCGATTGAAAATATATTTGAAAAATTGATGCAAGAAATAGCACATGTACGATCAAACATAAGCTAATTATTTTCCACATTATCTACATTAAGTATGATTATAAAGAAAATTATTTTTAATTATTTAAAATGGTATCTTTGTTTAATTCAATCTATGTTTCGTAGGTGTAGCAATGATTTGTTTATGTTGTTTTTACAATTTGAGATTTGCTTTAACTTTTGACAACTGTCAAAATTCGTAGACAAAACCAGTACATATGTTTCGATGCAATACATATTGCGCTAATAAAAATATGGTTTTACATGGAATTGTTAGAATATTCCTAAATTCAAACATAGTTTTTCCAGTTTTTTTTTTTAATTGCCGATTGAATAACATACAAATAGAATTGTTGGCGCCTAAATATAATAAATTAACTGAACGAAACGTCAATTTTTCACTTGTGACATTTTAAAGTGTATCAATTTGACAAAACAAATGAAAACGGCATGTACAATGTACACAAAGTTGTCTGATGCTATGTTCAATTTCAAATGTATGTTTGTATTGAATTTTTGTCCACTGTGCATTTCACACATAAACTGTATTCTGTGCATGTCTTTTGTCTTGTTTTTCTTCCTCTCCCTCTTTCGTTCAATCAGACAATGAAATGATAGTTTAGACTGCCATCAGCCCACAATATTTATCCAAATACTTTGAATTAAATGATCAGTGTTTCAATTGTTTATAAACCAAATTTCATCGCAATCATTATTGCTGATCCATCGATTGTTCTGTGTATTCGGTGAGTTTTGATATTCAAATCAGTTTAAAATCGATATTACCAACTCGTTTTTATTTAAATGGTTTCGATTGTGATAGTTTCTTCAATGAAAATTATTAAATGCGTTAAAAAATAGAAAATGTTTCAGTTCAAAGATTTCAAATGTTAACAGCCAATCAAAGAAAATTCGAGGAAATTGCATCGTAAAAGTGATCCTAATAGTTTTAAACAAACTATTCAAACAATAATAAATGAAATCCAATCAGAAAAACCTTCGCTGAAGCATGAACTATTTTGTGCATCGATCGAAAAATACAGAACATTTTCTCTCTCTCTCTTTCATTGTTATAATTAATATTATCGTTTTCGATATGCGTCTTCAATTGAAATTTAAACGCCGCAGGAATCGTGCTCACGGGCAATTATAATAATTATAGTAGGAAAGTAGCTGTTTTTCCTTCAACTATAAAACTATTCAATATAATTTCATTAGTTAAATTTTTGCTGTTTTAGAAAAAAAGAAAAATTTCCTCGGTCAATAGAAATGTAAAAGTTGAAGGGAATAAATATTAAACCATTCGCGTGCAATTCATTTTAATTTCAAATGATGTCAAGTGCGTGGCATAGATTTTCCAGACGAGGATATTTAATCCAAATCAGGAGGTTTGTTTGAATGAACGAACTGAATAATCAATTCGGTAGTGGAGACTGTTTTTTTAAATATACCTTGACTGTCACTGTTTTCGTGATTCATCGTGTGTTGTTATCGCCGTCGTCATCACTTTCAAAATAGTACCACACATATTCGAAGCAAAACATAATAAACGTAGATCATATGTTAAATTATTATTATACATATTAGAATCGATGGCATGCCAAAGAAATTTAAAAAATATTTCTGTTTCATTTGTGAGAAATGTTTTTGCATTGGAAAATACTTTGATTAAGTGAAAGAAGAATAACATCTTCGAATGAAAAACGAATAGGAGCGCCAGCACAAATATCATCGTCGTTGTGTGATTTCACCATTTTATCTCTCGCTTCAGCGTTTCAGTAATATAATCAGTGCAATTCATTTATTATAAAAGCTTAGTGATTTCGATAGCTGTGACTTATAATTTTTAATCCGTTGTTGAAATGCAATGAACGCAAAAGATGATCATATTATGAAAATCAATTCATGCATCCATCACTATTAATTTATCGTTAATTGTCAATTTCTTGAAACGTTTACTAAGTGCAATAAATTCAAATATTTTGGACATTGATCGAATATAATAATGTCTATTGATGACATACTATTAGATATTTTTCTGCAATCATTCAAAGCAATTCTGTTATCAAATCGTTCATTGTTCATTGAACATAGGCTTGGTTACGTGTCAAAGTTCAGGCACTGAAAGCAGGTTTATTTTGATGTCTGCTTTCATTATTTGATACACATTTGGTTTTATGCTATTTTTGTAAGCGGAACACAGTGAATAGTTGAATACTGATTTATAAAATAGTTCAATTGGAAAGCGAGTGACGATGCATTGTGCTGACATAAAAACTATTCATATTTTTAAGACAAACAATAATATTATAATCAACTTCAATAGACGACAGACGACTTCATTAGGAGAAAGAAAAAAAAAAAAAAATTTAACTCATCACCTCAATTTAGTTTTTTAGATATACCATAATGTACTTATAATTAATAATATGTCATTTTATTTTTCTTCAAGCTATCAATTGATCGACCGATTACGAATGAAGACAATCTTATATGCGCTTACGAATCAATCGTAAATTATTATTAATTATTATTATTAACGTTTTGTGTAATAGAATCATATAATATCCAGTATCCATTGTCATTAAAGTGATAACATAAAGATGGAAAACTTAACAAATGGTAGCGATGTATGCATGACATTTCGTCGAAACAGCAGATTTTTGACAAATTCGTTTGAAGGCATTCCGGAAACATTGTTGCTCAATGTAATTGGTTGGATGATATTAATCCTATTATTTTCGGTGTTGCGGCAACAAGCCTGGGACTATGGTCGATTGGCGTTAGTCAGCACTAGTTCAGATAATAAACGATGGACACAATTATTTTATGCGCATACGAGTGATGATACGGGCGGTGGTACTGGAATAAATAGCGAACGCAATTCACGACGAAATACGGCTAATGGTGGAAGTACAGCCACCATAAATAGTACAGCTAGTAATGCAACGGCTGGTCCAAGCGGTATGGACATATTAAGCGGCAATAGTAGTACATCGATTCATGAAACGATTCAGCGCAGCTTCAGTCAAAGTACCCACAATAAACATCACGTTGATCGTGGTTTCTTTTCATGGATTCCGGCCACATTACGTTTAAAGAAAGATCAAATACTCGAGCACAGCGGACCGGATGCCGTACATTATTTAAGCTTTCAACAGCATCTAATGTGTGTTATGGCAATAATAACATTCATATCAATGTTTATTGTTTTACCAATAAATAGTTTGGGTACTGCATATGGAGATGTATGGTCATTTGGACATTCGACCATTTCCAATTTGGACACCAATTCATTGTGGCTTTGGATTCATGTGTTCATTGCAATAGCATATGTACCATTAGTTGTATTAATTATGCGACGTGCATCTGGACGAAATGCATTTAAAACGGCCGCATCAAGAACAGTTATGATATCCGATATATCAAGAAGTGAACGATGTAAAAATAAAGACCAATTACGAAACTATTTCCAAGAATTATTTCCCGATTATCAAATCGATGATTTTCAATTGGCCTATAATGCATCTAAATTGATGGAAGTTGTTAAAGAATATGAACGTGTTTCGGAAGCACGAAAATATTGTGAAATACATAAGAATCATCGGCCAGTCAGAGCAATGCCTAAAATTTATACCTGTCAAACAGTTGATGGCTATGAATATTATAAAAGTATTGAAATGCGTTTAGAGGGTGAAGTGGCTAGATTACGTGTGGCCGCAATGAATGAACCTGTTGGAATTGCATTTTTAACCGTTAATACAACAGATATTGCAAAGCGTATTATTGGTGATTTCAAAGCAAAAAGTGATAAAGATTATAGTCTATCATATGCACCTGCACCATCCGATATATTTTGGGAAAATTTGAATATATCTGCATCGAAATGGTATATTAAATGGTTCATTGTCAATTCGATACTTTTTCTGTTTTTATTTTTTTTAACAACGCCGGTTCTTATCGTCAATATTTTCAATAATATTGCAATGGTAGAAAAAACAACCGATAATATCAAAAAAATAAGCCCACTTATATCAGAATTTTTACCAACATTATTACTTTGGACATTGGCTGCACTTTTGCCGGTGATTGTTACATTTTCGGATAAATGGTTGTCACATTGGACCAGATCAAAACAAAATTATTCCATCATGACAAAAACATTTGGATATTTGTTGTTTATGATTTTAATTTTGCCATCGATGGGACTAACCAGCGCCCAGGCATTACTCGAATGGACATTACAATATAAAGAAAACGATACAGACCGATGGAAATGTATTTTTTTACCGGATAAAGGTGCATTTTTTGTTAATTATATCATAACGGCTGCATTGATTGGTACAGCACTTGAATTGCTTCGTTTTCCTGAATTAATTGTTTACATTTATCAATTGTGTATCGCCAAATCACGTGCTGAAACCTCACATATACGAAAATCAATTCTGATCGAATTTCCATTCGGTATACATTATGCTTGGACAGTACTCGTATTCACAATGTCATTGGTTTACAGTGTTATATGCCCATTGATAACACCATTTGCAATGATTTATATTTGCTTGAAACATTTTGGCGATCGGCATAATTTATATTTTGCATATGGACCTAGTAATATGATTAGTCAAAGTGGCGGTCGCATTCATTCAACAGCCGTAACCATGACCAAATTTTCGGTGGTTCTTTTATTGTAAGTACATTGGCCTTTAGAATGAATTTAGCTGTTTTTCAATAGCTAAACTAAAAATTATTTTATTTCAGAATTTTCTTAGCTGGATTGTCGTCTGTTCGTGGCGGCGGAGTCGATGGTCGAGCAATCGTATTAATTATGTAAGATTCTATCCACAATTTTGTTGCTTCATTATCATTATCAATATCATAAATTAATTCTGAATTTATCGATTTTTTCAGTGCATTGTGTGTGACAATAACATTGTTTACGTTCATGTCGCCGATCAAAAAATGTACAACACGACGTCCAAATATACATGAAATAGATGGACCGGCACCAATATACATTGCACCAGTATTTCTAAATAAAAACATTGAACGTGTTATTAGACAACATCAAACACCTATCCACACAAAGTATGGAACCGATGAGGTAGATATAGATGACATCATTATAGATAACATGACCGAGGATTCACCAATACGAGGAAATCGGATGCGAAACATTCACACGTAAATTGAATCCATGGCCGTCAAATTGAGATTTCAATCTATATGAATGGTCGAATAAATATGATACGACCAGTGAACACTGAAATTTGCGAAAGATCTGATTAATTGTGAAAACATTTGCTTTTTATTTATAATAATTATGGCTAATGCAATCTAAATTCGACCTAAGAAAGAAATATCTGTGTTCGAAAAATTCTTAATTTTTACATTGTTTGTTGATTGGCACTGTCATCCGGTATCGAATGTGTTACACTTTGTACATAAATAATTGTATTTTATTTGTTTATTTTGTCGATTTCGTTTTTTGAATTTATTCGGCTCTTCTATTTAATTTATTTTTGCGATTAAAAAAAAAACTAATAAGAAAAGAAGGGAAAAGAATAATTACTAAATCGATTCAGTTGTTTAATAATATTTATTTTAAATTTTGGGATAAAAAAATAAATTATTAATGTTTTTCATAGTATTGTAAATAAAAAAGAAAGCCGCGAAATGATCGAGAATATGTAAGTTGCAGTGGACTGCAGCCTAATTCTCTAGAACAAAAATTCATGAGACAGGAGGCAGCTCATAAGCTTTCTTAAGAAATCGAGATATTATTGAGAATTGGTCTTGAAACATTGAACCTCACATATTTGCAATCTCAAAAACCCCAAAAATTCACCATATTATCATGAGACAGGTCATGAGCTGTCTTATGAGATTAGTTTTGTGAAGTTTTTCTACTAAATAATAATAATAGATACAATTGTATAACATATAAGCTCGCAAAAGTCCTTGCATTCGAGCTTGTAAATAATTGAAAACAATAAAACAAACTGTGAATTGCAAACTAATTATACATAGCTAAGCGTTTTACTTATGTCCATTTCATGAGTTGAATACTGAACCGATTTTTATAAAAAAATACACCATTCGAAAGGTCCTATCGAGTAGATGTGCAGAATGTATTTTTTTTATAAAGATCGGTTAAAAAATCAATGATTAAAAATCAGGTTGGAGACGAAGATGTAATCCTTGGTACGATACATACAAAGAATATTTACACGTACACAGCTCGAAAGACGAAACAGAGAGAAAACAAATTGATATGAGATTTCTTAGCATTTAAAATGGTTTGGCATCGATTCCAGATCGAATTGGAAAAACTTTTTTTTTCTCTGAAAATTTTCCCTTACCATTTCAAAAATTTCAAATTTTTTTTTTCCTCTTTTTGCCTCCAAATTGATGAGAGATGCATTTTTTAGCATTTGAAATGGTTTGGCATCGATCGATCAAAATCGATTTGGAGATTTTGAAAAAAATTCCTCTTTCTGCATCCAAATTGAAAAAATACAGTCTCATTGGTTTTCGGATTAAAATAAATGAAAAAAAAACTAGCATATAAACTAGCAGGGAAGCCTAACTTGCTTGCCTCTGCTATGAAAAATTGGCCTGCAGCATTAGTTTCCAACACCAGCGCTGCACATCACGCTGCTTGGAACTAATTGTGGAGCCTAAATGTTGGATTCGAATGAGAAGAATAGAAAATAAGCTTGACTCAATTCAATATAGACGCATTCAGTAGATGGCACTGTTCGCAATCACTCAAAATAACTAACAATGGCTCTTTCTATTCCGTTTCATAGGTGTACTTTAAAAGTACTCAAGCTCAATCGTTAAGTTTGACAATTTCAGAATTCTCAATCAGTGAGAATGTTACATTCGAAAATTCAATTTTCTGCAATTTTAAATTTTTTCGAATCCGGAACATTAGCCGAAGTGCATTTTCATGTTGCAATGAAAGCGAAAAAGCGCGACAGGCGATCAATCAAAAAGAGAAACCAACAATTTTCGATAAAATAATAAATAAAGAAATGGATGTTAAGCTTTTATTCGAAGATGATAAATGTTTGGCTTTCAATGATATTTCTCCTCAAGCTCCGATTCATTTCCTTGTGATTCCAAAGCAACGAATCGATATGTTAGAGAACACAACTTCAGCAGACGATCAGGTGAATAAACATTTTTAAAATATATTTTTCTAGATGATACAATACTAATTCAATGGTTTCAGATTCTTGGTCATTTAATGCAAATCGCAGGTCAATTAGGTAAATCGAAGGCACCGAACGGATTTCGTATAGTTGTTAATAATGGAATTGATGGTTGCCAAAGTGTTTATCATTTACATTTGCACGTTCTTGGTGGAAGGCAACTTAAATGGCCGCCTGGATAAGTTATAAGAAAATTCCGAATTTTATGATATTAATCGAAAAATAAATGTATAAAATGAATGAATCATAACCCTACTTTTCTTTGACTGTCAAAATCGAAAAATCGCCTTTATTTGTATTTATTGGCGTATGTATTTGATGTTTTGTATTTTTGTCAAAATTCAAGAATTGTCAATAAATCCAAAAATGGTCTAAACAAAGTTGAATTAATAGTTTTAATTGAAAATATTGTGAGAAAAAATTGAATAAACTTTCAACAATTGTGTATAATAAATAAATTTGATAAGTGAAATCAGCTAAAAAATCCATTTCCAAGATATAAACAATGAAAGCAACACAATCGGATCAGCGTCCAGAGCATAACACACTTTCTGAATATTATTCAGACAATGATCAAATGAATGGCTTAAATTCAAATAAGCCAAATGATAAAATTGGAAAATATCGTGAAGCGATTGTTAAGTTGCAACGGCGATGTGAATTTTTTTCCCAGAATAATGAACGATTAGTGAGAAGGTAAATAACAAATTCAGAATGAAATACAACAATTGTTGCTAATGACAACAAAAAAATTTGTTTTTAATTCAATTTCAGATTGCATTATGTGAAACGGATAACCATTCGGAAAAAAAGAGATGTAGATCTACTGAAGGCTCGATTAGATGTTTACAGCGATGAATGGCGCACAGCACAACCGGATCCAATAGCGAAAGTTAAGATGCCGACCAATTTAACGCCAACGGGAAAAGTGCGTAAGCCGCGCTTGAAAAAAAATAATGCAACATCGCACACAAATAACACTGATGCAGACTTAAAATCACATATCGACGGCAAATTATCGAAACGAAAACGTTCGAAATCGGATAAGGTCTGTTAATATTTAAATAACATAAAGTTTGAGTATGTACGAAAGTGTTATATCAAATATAATAAAAAATGAATCGTTCTATTTTTAGGAAAAAGATCCAAATGCACCGAAAAGGCCGGCAAATCCATTTTTCCAATTTTGCCAAGAACAACGTTCGATATTAATGGATGAATTGAACAGTGGATTGAAACCAGGACAACCAGAATTAAGCAAACAAGAGCTCACCAGACAATTAGCCCAACGATGGCGTTCTATGAATCCAGTAACCAAACAAATTTATGTGAACAAATACGAACACTCAAAACAAAAATACAATTTGGAAATGCTCTCGTACAAAAAAGACTCATTTTTAACGAATCCAACAATAAATTCAACAAGCAAATAGTGTAAGGTTATGACCATTTCGATTAGAAATATTGAAGTCTATCAAATTTGTGAATTTGAGTGTTTTGAAATGTTTTCTCTTTCGTTCGGTATGTCATTTTGAATGTGTGGTTTGCGAACAAAATAGAAATTCATAAAAATAAATTCTTCTCTAAAAAGCAACAGAACAAAAACCTAAATCCGTAACAAGGTCAAGAATTTTTAAATGTACAACCATTCAACACATAGTTATCTTTTTACACAATCTTAAATTTATTAATAATTCATTAAATTTATTAATAATAATGATCGATGACATTTGATAGCAATCGTAATTGTAAATATAACGCAATTGTCTGAAAAAAAAATAAATGGCCCAATGATAAATCTACAAAATCAATTCGTTATTTGGAATATCTTTGCTGTTTTGTCTTCAGATGTTGTTAGAAGTTCATTCGTTAACTTTTTGAATCGAATGTCATAGACTTCTGCTGCGTGACCTTCCAGTGCTCCCTGTAAGCGAATGAAAAATTCGAATTAATATGGAATAAGCTATTTACAGTGTTCATGCAAATTTACAAGGTACAGG
>GL501481.1:442089-452385 GCA_000149185.1 Mayetiola destructor | reverse complement strand
TGCTACAGCTATATGTACATTGTTTAACGTAAAACGTAAATATATATATATATAATAAAAAAAAAAACGAAAAGAAATTCGTTTGGTGTTCCTCTTTTCATTCTATTTTCTTCATTGTGTTCATCATTGAGTGGTACGAGTTTTCTAAACGATTGAAATTGTGTACGATAAAGTGACGGGAAGCATACAAGATCAGTTATTCATGCAAAATACATGCTGTATGACACCGACGCAATACGTAATATACTAAAAATATATCCAGTGTAGTGGTTTTGTTTTCAGTCGATTAAATTGTTTTCGTTCTTTATTTCTTCTCTTTTTTCATTCGTTTTCATTCGATTTATTATTTTATTCAACTTCGCATTCGCCATAGACCATATGCCCAATGTTTATTTCGATTCGACTGGCGGTCAAACAAATCTAAATCATTTGGATGCGTCTGTGCGTTAGCCCATTTTACCAATTGTGTCACACATATTAATTAACATCATTTACCCATCAGCAGGGTTCATTCAAACGATTTGAATCATTTAGAAATAACTTTTTCATTTGTGCCATTTTTTCTTTTCTTCAAATGAATATTTCTTCCAAAAATTTCTCTATAGAAAAGCATAAGCCCATACAAAACTATGGACAAAATAGCACTTGAAACAAATGAATTAATCATGTTAATTGATTGGTGGTGCTGATCTTGAACTCAACCGAAATGTTTACGCGTTCCAAACGAAATTCAAAAAAAAAAAGAAAAAAAAATTAATGAATCTCGAGTTCTCACTTCAATGTAGACATTTCCAATGTATTGAGTATTGAATATGATACTATTTTCACTTTGATCAATGTGTATTGTGTATATTATTCAGTTTGATCGAAAAAGCGTGTGCGTTTATTGTCGAAGCTTATGCGGTGTTGTTTTTCATTTGACATCAACGCTGTCACACCATTGATCTATCATAATGAAGGTGAAAAGAAAAAAATCGTAGGGACAGTTTGGCTATACAAACAACTCGAATATCAATTTTCATTGCGGAGAGTTGACATCAATGAATACTCCATAAGCTGTATATTCCATTTACATTCCATTATTTTAAATAAAAAAAAAACAATGTGGGACCGATGAATAATAATATTTATTGCCTTTGATTGTTCAATCGATTTATTTACGACATTCTGCATCTCAGGTCATTTTTAGTCACTGAAAATTTTCTCGTATGTTCTAAAAAATGAATGAATTATACAAAAAAATCATTCATCAATTTATCGATTTAGACATTCATATTGTATACTATCCGTTTAGATAATTAATGAAAATTTTTGGCCCATTTCGTCTGCTTTACCTTCATAACAAACGATGTAGCGAAAAACACGTTTCCATCATTCAACAAAAAAAGAAAAACATGCGAAAATAGCCATAAATCCATGGATTGTTTTTCCCGTGGCATCGGTATGGATTGTGTGCTCATTTAAACCAGAAAAAATCAGTGTGGTATCGAGAAAAAAGATGAAACAGAAAAAACATGTAGGCCGCAAAGCATTCGAAAACAACAACTAAAATCTACAATATCAAAACAAAATATTGCTCTACTATTCGCTCTATGATCATCAGCTCATCAAACAAATTCTTTCAACGTACAATGTACAATCATTGTTAAATTTGAGATAAAATAGTTTTTGCTTCCAACTGCAAATGATTTAATATATTTTATATTTGAATCAAGTTGCATCGCCGAATTTCTCTGTAAGATATGTAGTGATACGATTAACAATTCATGAAATCGACCAAGAAGAACCCACCTTTTGGAATGGGAAAGCAGCGAAATTTTGATTATCATTATTTCGTCTCTCATAAGGGCAATTTTCTAAACACCTCATTCGCCGTTTCCAAAGAGGGGTCGTTTTTAGTCGATTTAATGAATTAAAATCCATTTTCCGTATAGATAGATCACAGAAAAATATATATATTCAATTGAAATGTTAACTTGGAAATTGTCTCAAATTTTAATCTTTTTTCAATACTTGATATAGTTTGAACGAAAACAAATATGGCGAAACCAATTTTTGATAACTGTTGTCGATGTCAATCGCTACGAACGGGATCAATAATAGCGGGTGTAGCATCAATTTTGCTGTCCATTGTTTTCATTCTTCTCATGATATTTTTGCGTTTACAATACAAAACACTTATATTTGATTGGCTTCCACCATCGATTGTTAAAATTGTGATCGGATTCAATCTCTGCATGACAATTATTATATCAGCCGTTATGATCGTTGGAGCAGCTAAGGTATTCATTAAATAATCAATTTCAAATCAAATCAAAAATATATGTACTCAATTTTTTTTTTTTTTTGCCTGTAGCGAAATCATTACCTGATGTTGCCATGGGTTGTTCTCGGTTGCATGTTAGTCATTGGACTCTTACTGTCAGTTATTTACACTGGAATAAAGTACATAATAGATGGTAAAGTTCCTGATGCAATAGTCTGCTTCGTTCTTGGCTTGATAGTTGTCGGTAATGTATCAATATAAGTTATGCTTAAAATATGAAATTAGATATATAAATTCCTTCTTTCTTTTTTCAGTGATCTATGCATATTTGTGGGCAGTTGTGTATAGTCATTTTACAGTGATACGGGAAGAAAGTAAACGAGGCAAATACAATCGTCAACCATATCGACGATAAGCTATTGGAATTTCAAAATATAATTCATTTTAAAATTTGTATTGATGCATCTAGTGGTGACATATTTCACTAACTCAATCTTAAGATTTCTACAACTAACCAAATTTTATTGTTATTTGAGCACTCAAAAACTCGAACAAATTTCTGTTTTCATCTAAGTTTGTTGCACTTACAAAAGCAATTTACCATTTTCATAAGATTTTTTGTCGCTTTAAAATTTGATTCTCTAATTTACTTTTTGTTGCCATATTCAATTAATATTTTCTTTCCAGAGATGATTAAATAAATATTAATGTGTACGTAAATAATGCACTCGAAATTATTTTCGCAAAGTTCAATTAATATGCAATAGATAAACTTCTAGTCCTACTACAAATTCATACTGGTGGTTTCCAAATTTGGAAGTATCGTGAGAAATTCTTATGCTTTTCATCAGGTCAATCTTGGAAATTTCTCTTAGAAACCTCACAGGATTTTAAAGAAATTAGGAACTATTTTAGACGCAGCAAACGTTATTACCGAACTTGATTTTTTGGTTGACATTGATTTTTTAAATGTATTATAAACATTATTTTGAATTGATAATGAATTAAGTCTTTGTTTATTTATTTATCATTAATATTATTTATTGAAAAGCAGTTCACCAGTTCCACAGGAAATACAACAGATTTTCCTCAATATATGGCATTTTAAAGATATAACTTTATGATGATTGACTAATCAGTTAAATTGGAATTCCTATCAACGAACATCGTTATTCTACTTTATTGTGAGTTAAACGTTTGTATTCGCCTGCAAAATTCTCTTGAAATTCCACCAAGAAAAGATTCCATCAATAAAACAATATCCAAATAAATATGAATGTTTTGTTGAAAAAAATTTATTATTAATCTTTTTAAATGTGTTCTCTGCACTTACTACCGAATATTCGAATTGAGCCAACATTTGGTGTTTCCATATTAAAAATTGATTCGCCGCCAACTTCACTCGTATGACGAATGTTAGTTTTGAGGTAACAGTGTTTATCTGTGCGTGCTTCTCTTTGTTAGTGATGAAATATTGTGACATTAAAATTTGAAGTTTTATTTGTTTGAAGCTTTGAAGCCGCTACGGAAAAATTGAATCATTAAAATTTGTGTGTTTCACACGCATAGTGGAGATATATTGTTTTGGCAGAATTGCAGTTGAAGTGTTAACAAAAACGTGATTATTTGAGACAAAAGAGTGTTACTATATTTGGAACAAAATTTGAAGCTAAAAAAAGAACAAAAAAAAAAAAAATTAAATCAAATATAAACAATTTGTTGGCAACGGAAACAAGGGCAAATATTTGCAAATCAGCGATACTTCAAATCAAATAACCGAAAATGAGTCGCTCAAGTAAGTGTGATATTCGTACCAGAATGAGTATACCTCCTTTTTGATCTAAATGAAATTAAATGACCGAAAACAAAACAATTCGACTATGCAAATATGGATACTATAATTAAAAAAAAAAAGGACTCTTTTTAAATTGTTTGAAAATTATCTCAATGTTATCAACCACATTTCACGTATGTTGTCTCTAATTTATGGCTATTAAATCACATTCTAGTAAATATTATAGGCAATAGACTACGGATAAAATACGAATTAGACTCTTGTGATTTCATCGCATTTTGAAGACTCTTCTGCATTTTTTTCGTTGATTTCATTCTTGATATTAATTCAGTCAGTGAGAATGGCCAGTTGATGTTACACACATATTCAGATGTAGTACACATCGTAAGAATCATTTTTAGGATTGTTTTGTTATGTTATATATTTTTCCGTCTTTCTTTTCGTATGTGTTTATCAGTAAATGTATTTGTAATGAACCGCGCGTTTTTTATTTTGAATTTTTTACTTAACCATTTCCACTCACTATTCACTTTCGCTTTCATTCATCCTCTTTTATTCCAAATTATTTATATTCGATGAGATACGTCCAAATTGAAACAACTATATCAATGTCAATTATGCAGTGCTACTGTTTACTTTACAATGTACCTAAAAATTAGCAAAACCAGTTTTTTGATGGAAAAGATTAATACCAAACAATGAGGGAATTCACTAAAGGCTTTCAATGTTCTTGTGAATTAATATGACTATGGCTATTGTACATTCATGGAATGGGTGCGCACACAAATGACATTAAAGTCAATCGAATGAAACTGCAACAGCCCAAATCCATATGACTTAAATTGACCGACAAATTAATATTTTATTCGTTCGTATGCTTTTCAACTTAATTGAAAATTATGCAATAGGTCAAAAATTGGTATCCAGTAAGGAAGATACGAAGTCAGGAAGCTATTGGAAAAGATACGGGAAGCTTGAAGCAGGTTCCAAAAAACTGAATACTAAATTTCCTGAAAATACCGTATTAAACAAGAGTTCTGAATTCAAACTATTAGATATTTTTGGGAATAATAAATTTTTCTGAAATACTTTGCATCGAGTTATCATTGTTCAGTTGTATATTTTGTTGTTAGCGCCATCTATGCAATATAAGAATGATTATCCAATAGAAAATTTGTTTAGGTACACATGCCATTCCTTTTGGACTCTTCAAAATTGTATTCCATTAGTTTTGAAACAAAACGAAAGATTTATAATGATGAATCGATCGTTAAGTTTTCGTATTCTATTGTCTTATAGATAAAATTAAAATTCAAAAATGGCCATTGAAATCTATGCAAACAACAATGTTTTACTACTAGTGCTACTTTAGTGCAGCTTTATAACTGTTTGCAGCTATTTGATTCCGTTGATATTTGGATTCAATAACATTCTTCTGTTCCGAAAATGTATGTGGAACATATTAATATCTTGAGTAAAAAATACACAAAAGTATTCCAAATGAGGAATTTTTGTGGCGTAACAATGAAAAAATAAACTGTACTTTATAGGTATAGAATGGTGGCAGACAAGCAATGATTCAAATATCAGAGACACAATTCAAATGACTCAAAAAGTCAATTGAATGGGTGAGAGCTACGATTATGTTCTAAGTACTATATTAATATATCATGTAATCCATCGAATCGTTTGGTAAATGCTAAATGAAAGTAAATTGCCATGTGAATGTTTACTCTGGTTAATTTACCATTTTCCAGCATCCGCACATGCCTATTAAAAATGCTTTGATTCATTGCACATAAACGATCGAACTTGAAAAACAATAGCCTTGATATCATATCATGTACGATTTGTATTTATTATACTAAAGACTAAAGTCATGCACTATTTTGAACTATTATAGTACATCAGATGAAGTTTCTTGTTTATTCTGTTTTTTCATTCAAATTTTTTCAATGTATGCATGTAGAATGTAGTAAAGTTCCTCTAAAAGGATCACTTTGGTTACCAGCTATTTGATTCACAAAGAGAAATGGTCCTTTTAGAGAGTGGTCCTTTTATAGAGACTTTACCGTAGCATTATGTTTCCGTAGCATCATTGCTTGAATGGGTATTTTTCATTCGTCACTCGAATATTCAACAATTTTTGTAATTTATTTGAATTAAAAGTTATTTGGTTGAGTGTTGGATGTGTCGAAATGTTAACCACCATGACTGAAATCTGGCTGAAATATTCATATGATAGGACAAAATGATTGCAAACCGGTCAACAACAGCAAAAAAAAAAAAAATAACAGAAACAACAGAACACGCATTTTTAATAAACAATTGACACTTACTCTGATGTCTGTTTGTATTCATGTGATTTTGTGTATGTACTACTAATTACTAAGATTTGAATATGTTAACGGGTTTAAATTCCAAATAAAATCCCACAAAGTTCCAGGTAGTTAAGCCTTTTTCATATGGCCGCTAATCCAATGGTACCTTATTACTTTGGAATATTTGTCGTCACGAGTAACGAGCAATCCAATGGGTAAAGCGATTCTTTAGAAAAATGTTTTTTTGAAAAAAAAAACAACCGCTCACCAAAAGCTTACGTACACAATCCATAAAAATGAATAACAAGAATCCAAGAAAGGGATGCCCGATCGTTCGAATAGAAAATTCCAACAAAATGAAAAAGACGGGACGCACATCCAACATACAACAATACATACAACATCATATGAGCCTAATCATGAGTACTGCATATCGAATATACAATAAACATACCACACCATTTCAACTTTCAATAAGTTTCAAAGCTCCGCATATAATTTTTTCCATTTATTTGTCAAATTATTATTAATTTGGATTAATAACAGTCGGCAAGATTCAATGTTCAGTGAATTTTTTTTTTTTGATTCTGACGAATATAACAAGTTCCTAAACGTCTAATTGTTTGGCCTGTCAAATATTGGTGCTCAATGTTTCATTATTATGGAATTCGATACTTTAGGCTTACAAGAGAAATCACAGAAAGTGAAATAGGCACAATCTTTTGAATAAAAATTCATTGACATCGTGAACGAAAAAAGGTGAAGAAAAACCAGAAACTGGAAGCACTGATGATTTTGTGATGTATACGAAACTTTTTTCGAACCTATTGAAGGTTGAAATGGTGTGGTATCTACAGTGGTGATTCATTTCTCTTGGTTCGCGTTCATTGTTTTCAATTTTTTCGTTTCATATCGGTTTCAAATATCGAATTGATGGAAACAGATGAAGTGTAGTAGGGACAGCAACATTCGCTACCAACAAAACTGTGAGGAAGAAAAATAATAATATTGTAATAATAAAGAATAAATGCCTGGTAGTTGTTGAATAGCTGGTGTATGAAACAGTCGCAATCGTCGCATACATCAAACTGTAGGAAATTTTTTGAATTTTTCAATAACGGTAAAGTTCCCGAATTTTTCGAGAGATTCGCGAAATAATCATATCAAAGTCACAGACGAAGTGCTTAATAGCTAAAAACTATTTGGATTTTAGAATGAAGTAACAAGAAAGTTCTTTCTTTGCCTAATAAATATTTCCGGATGTCATTTTTTGCTATTGTTCATTTCAAATTTTTCATATCGATATTTCAATTAGTAAATAGATTTCAGTAAATGACGTGATCGCATTTCGAGCAAACAAGAGCAATGAAACGAATGCTATTCATTTGTGTATATTTCCAGAATTTTTATTTCAATGGGTTCACTTGTGTAAATAAAATGGTTATTCCCCTCATAATGAATGAAAAAATGGAAAAGAATGCGATAAAATTTCAAAGATATTGATTTTGTTCAGTTCCTTCAAAAATGTTTTTCTGTTGTTTTTAAATATTTTCATGCGTTACTTTAAATCGTTCATGTTCGTTTAGTGGGCTGTTGCTTATTATTATCATCCTTATCATCAACATGGATTTATTTGTTTATTTATAATTGTCTATTTTTTATAAGACTTCTGCAGATCGTTCACCATTGTGCTAAAAATATGCTATTTTAGCAGAATGAACATGATTCAAATATTCGAATCTTTTATTGCGATGGAATTGCATTTCAAAATGTGTTTCCGTTACATTTCTTATTGATCATTTCGTTGCATTGCTTCGATCGGTCCGAAGTCATCGCACTTCAAAAGTCGTTATTAGTAAATTTTCGAAAATTTCAGATTTTGTCAAATATTTGATTCCTGTGTAATTGTGAAATTGGATTCAATCAAAATGAGTATAAAATCTGAAAATAATAAAATAATGCTGAAAATCGAGTCAATGGCCAGTCGCAATGAGCGATTGGTAAGCATTTCACGTAAGTTGATATTTTAAAAATTATATTTGAATGAAATAGCGTTGAAATCGCATTGTAATTATTTATGTTTGCAGAAAAAATTTCTGAATTATTTTGAAATTGAAGTCTTCCCTTTTACCGATCACAAAAATGAGTTTGAGATTATTCTTAATTTAAAAATTGGTTACATTCTGAATTTTCACTCATTTAGCTAGCAAGAAAAATATCTCACGAGGAAATAATTTCTCTCTGAAATTTTCTTAGAATATAATCACAGGTTTCTTTATTTTTTAGGCTTTCTACCTTCAAAGACACATGCACATTTGAATGACTTACAATTTCATTATTATTATTTTCTTTTCCAATTTACTTATCGTGCGTTTTCCAACAAAATCTAAGTCTGCCGTCTGCAGAAAAATATCTATAATTTCATCTTTGTAGGCATTACAAACCAAGTTAATGGTTTCTTGTGCTTTATGTTGTTTCATTTGGAAGTTTCAACTTTTTTCTTTACCCTTTTATCGAATAGAAACCGTTAACGTTACAACCGCTCAGTGATTTCTTATTTAGATACTTAGGTCTGCTCATTAGACGAATATACTAATTTGTAATAATAGTTATCCGTGTTTCATTGAATATTGTTCGCTTTGCTTGTGTAAAACCAACAGGCGAACCGAATGCATCACGTCAATTGTGCTATATATTTGATGACAAGCATAAACTGCGTTTGAGAGTGAAAAATTGTAGTGATGTAGTCATTGAATCATCAAATATTGACAAAGCTGAAAAATATATTGCAGGGTCGAAATGAAAATATGTAACGCTAACTGTTTAATGATCGTGATCATCGAACTGTGAACAATATCACAAACATTCCTCATTTATTTGGACATTGAGTATTGAGCACACCATGATTTCATTTCATGCCTGTGCTTTTTTTAACTCTTGCAACTCATCCTTACACTCAAATTCACCATTGTTTAAATTAAGCGTATTAATGGCAGTAAATATAATAAAAATGCAAAACAAGCAAATAATTATATCCATTATTAAAGACTTTATTAACGATTGAGTTGATGAAAGCAACGGTTGGCTTCATCGACTATATATATATCATGAAGGGTTGTTAATTTTTATGAAATTTGAAAACGTTCGATCTCGTTTTTATTCTTAGGTGTTCCTATTTAAAGTCGATAATTCAATCATACGTTGAAGACAAGAACGGTCATTTTTATTCATATGATAATTTCCAAACATTTTAAAGCAATTAAACTATTTTTTTCTCTTCTTTTCTTACGTCATGAATCATTCGTATTTCTTCTGGTGTGATTTACATGGTGATTTCGAAAATGCATCGATTGGAATGTGCAACATTTATCAACTAAACATCAATTAGCTGTAAGTATTTTTCAATATTAATAAAATGGTCAGTTTTAAGTTGGTTCAAAATTTTTGAATGAATTTATCCACAATTCCATTGTCCCCAACACTAAATATAATCACAATGCGAATTCAAATTGAATTATAATTTATTTAAGTCGCATACCAGACCAAATATGCTTCGCATATTTTTTATAGATTGACTGCACATTACGAACAGATCGCCAGAAAAGAGGAAATTCAAATTTGAAACATACGCACATTTCGCTTTGGCCAATTCATTAATCAGAAATGAAAATAAAATAAGAAATTCTAATTCAAAAAAAAAAAAATAATACAAACAAATTATTCGATCTGTATCAATATTCTTTTCCGTAAATAATGAACTGGAAACGTATACCATACGATAAAATATGTCGAACATATTTGCATTAAGTCTGTCTTATAGACACGCATTTAGCCATTTTTTGATGTTTTCTTGTTCGAAACAATCAACAATAATAAAGAATAATGTACGCATTCGTCACACCCAATGTCACCAT
>GL501481.1:386987-432717 GCA_000149185.1 Mayetiola destructor | reverse complement strand
GACTAAAAATTAAATTTCTTGAAATGATGATAAATAAAAGGATGGTATCGGAGGATCATATCGATTGGCTAGTTTAGATCGTTTGGCAACACGACAACGTATTCTTGAACAAAATGGCGGTTATGGTGCAATCACCACCACAGCCAATTCAACAACTATAAATGTAGCTACGAATGCCGATAAAAAGAATGGTATACAAAAAGTTGATGGCATCACAAATGGCAGTAGCAGCATTACGCATTCGGTAAGAATCAATTAGATTCACATCAATCATAATGTTCACGGATGAAAAAAATCATTCTCAACGAAAAAAAAAGAAATGAACAAAGATAAACAAAAAAGAAGTGCAAAATTACCATTTGATACAATTGCCGTATGTGTGACTCATAAGCATTCCGTTGATTTGATCGACATAATTTTTTTTATCTTTCATTTTAATTCATTTGTTTTTATTTGTGTGTGTGTGTATATTTTTCGATTTTGTTTTCTTCTGAAAAATTCAATGCAATGGAATTTGGGTCTTTCAATCGGTAATTCAATACTAAAATTAAACTAAACGAGATATGATCGTTTGCTTTATTTGTAATATTTACATTACGTTAGAAGCATATTCGTTCACTCGAAGAAATGCATCAATTGATATGCATTTTAACGAATTGGTGTACGCTTCCAAGTATTCTCGCAAAAATAACTTTTTATGACTTATAAGCTCAATTTAAAATATTATTCATTTATTTATTTATTTATTTAATTATTATTATCTTCATCATTCACTAACGTGTTCATTTGATCACTTATTTATCAAGTAAATTTTGAATGAAATCATTTATATTTATTCTGAAATTCAACCATATAATTTTATGATGAAGATATTTTAATTGAAAATTTCGGAGAAATTGTTTACAAGCTAACGCTTAATGAAATTCTGTGGGGGATTAAAGGTATCATGGCAAATTTATGGTTTTCAAACTTCATTCACTTGAATCATTAATCTATGCATTGATATCAACAGTAAAGAGAAATTGCTTCTGATGACGTATACAAGATGTCACAAAATACACGAGCCGATTATTGCAAATTATAATTAATTAATAAAATGGTACAAAATATTGAATGTGTACCATTAGTTTCTTCGTGTTTTGGGATTTTGGATATTTATTATTACATATCTATCAATACTTAATTGCATGTCTATTTTTTGTCGAATTTTTGTTTGAAGCATCATTAAATTAAATGTAAAATAATTAACAGCAAATGCTAAACAAATGTAACACATACGGTTATTATTTATTTATTCGCTCGCTATTCATGCTCGCTGTTGAAGCATCTTAGTTATCAACACACAATCGATGCCCAACTACAAGTATTTCTCAGCCATTATGGAAAATTCCTTTGGCAGAAGGTATTATTTTATTATGGTTTTGCAGAATGAAAGAGATCAAAACCTTTCGTATATGCAAATTGTGAATGACATTAACTTTCATAATATGTACAACAATATCATTATTTGTTTTCCTTTCTATTGCTCTTATCCACAATCTACATAAATATTTCACGACCATCTATCCATTTGTAGAAAGTTACAGAATTGCTCTTTGAATTTTGCAAACATTCTCCCAATACTTTATCTTTTGCTGCTGTTCGTAAGGCACTTTTTTTTTGACAAATTTTTTTTTTAATATTATAACAAATGGCCGTTTTTCTTTTCCAATTCCGTGCCTCTAATGAATGGCGATGGCAAACAAACATCTTTGTCAAAAGCGAATGTACCATATGCAAATGTTGCAATTATCCAATTTAATTAAATATTTATGAATTATTATTCCACGTGAAACACGAAACGACACGGAACCATGAAAATCCTCTTTAAATGTTTTTCGAAAATGAACAATAAACAATATGAATAGAAGCTTAATTTTGATACTATTTTCAATTGATAAACAAACATAATGTTCCATCACAATAATATTCTATATTTTCGTTCATATGTTTAAAAAAAATGTAAAATAATATAAGATATGTTGAAACGAGCATGAACAGCGATCATGAACAGCGAGCGAATAAATAAATCAGTACCAAAAAATCAATTCAACCGTTCATCCATCGTGAACTTAACCCATTCAGTTTGGATTTTATGCACATTTATCATTTGAGTTTTCATTTAATAATTTTTCTTCATCAAATTTTTATTATTTTTTTTGTTTTCATTCTTTTATAATTTTTCATTCTCTTCATTTTTTTGCCATCAATCCATTTTCAGTTGCAAATGAAACGTGAAAAGTTTTTCGAATCTGAATCGCAACAAAGTCCTATGGATCCACCACCTAATCCACCACATAATAATCATATTAATTCATCGTTGAGTAATGTGCAAGTAAGAATTTCATTTTATTTTATTTTATTTTCATCTCGTTTCATGTAACAAACAACAACATATTCTGGCTTGAAATGCATGCACATATACATTGACGGCATTGAGCATGCATACAAACTTAAATTGATCAATAAATTAGTGTTCGGATAAATTTTTATTATAAATCATTGGAATGAGAAAAATCGATATAGCAATTAGAACAAATTAACACCTATAAATATGGTATAACCTGTATTCGATTTTGAGATCAACTACTAGTAATATGTCTTATAGACGTATGTATTATATTGAATGTTTACATCATTTCCTTGCACCGTAAAAAATTTGCTTTGCATTGAAGGAAAATTAGCTTCGAACAAAAACTTTTGTATGAGAGACATCTGAACAATATTATGTTCCAGTAGCGTAATTAACGCTTATTTTTGAAAATTAACCGATCAATTAAATAATGGTCATTCATTTTAAATTTTATTTATTGAATTTTTCATTAGACCAATGGCAGTGGGACACCAACATCAGAACGACCTCCAACAGTAAATAATCGTTCAAATGCGGGCACACCAACCACCACTGTGAACAATGTGATGAACAGTTTGAATAGTATTAGTCTCAAAGAAAATAATTATAAAAATCATGAGAATAATCATCAAGATTCCAATAAAATTGCAACGGATCGCCTGGACAAAGAAAAACAGATATTGCAACAACAACATCATTACAATCAACAACAACCATCTGCACAACCACAGGTAATAGAAAAATTGCCAATCTCCAAATACTCTTTTGAAATTAAGATATTCACAATTTCCAAAATAATTGCTCTGTAGCAAGCTATCATACGACCAACTCCGACGGATTTAGATAACTATGTTGGCTTTGCTAGTTTACCGAATCAAGTTCATCACAAAGCGATCAAACAAGGCTTCGAGTTTACTTTAATGGTTGTTGGAGAATCTGGCCTGGGAAAATCAACTTTGATCAATTCAATGTTTTTGGCCGATATTTATGATCAGGATCAACATCCAGGACCATCACATCGTATTAAAAAAACTGTGGCCGTTGAAAGTACTAAAGTTCTATTGAAAGAAAATGGTTTTGATTTGACATTGACGGTTGTTGATACACCGGGTTTTGGTGATGCTGTTGACAATAGCAATTGTTGGGTACCAATCATTGATTTTGTTGAAGCTCAATACGAAGCATATTTAACGGCCGAATCACGTGTACATCGTAAATCATTAGCTGATAATCGTGTTCATTGTTGTCTTTATTTTATCGCACCATCGGGACATGGCTTGAAAACACTTGATGTTGAATTTATGCAACGATTATGCGACAAAGTCAATATTATACCAGTAATTGCAAAAGCTGATACAATGACACCAGATGAGATCCAATTATTCAAAAAACAGGTAATTTATAAGTCTTGATTTTTCTTTTTTTTTCACAGTCGAATGAATGATTTGAAAATTATTATTACAGATTTTGAATGAAATTGCTCAACACAAAATCAAAATCTATGATTTTCCTGAACCATTGGAAGACGAAAAAGAGGCTAAAGTATTACGACAGCTCAGAAGTCTTGTTCCGTTCGCAATCGTTGGTGCTAACACAGTGGTTGAAATCGATGGACAAAAGGTACGCGGTCGACGTTATCCATGGGGTATCGCTCAAAGTAAGAAATATTCCACTATTTAAGTCTTTAATGAAAATATTGATAAATAATAATAATCACTTGTCTGTTTTTCATTTTGTATTTAGTCGAAAACTTGGAGCATTGCGATTTTATTGCTCTACAGAAGATGATTATTAAAAAACATTTCCAAGATTTGAAAGATGTCACGAACAATGTGCATTACGAGAACTATCGTTATAGAAAATTGGCCGGCCTGGGAACTGATGGCAAACAATTGCGTTTAAGCAATAAGTAAGTCATCCAAGAATATCTGGACCTCAAAAATCCACATTTCATATTGTATCTATCAATTATTATGTTTTGTGTTTGTGAAATGTCAGAAATTCATTTGAATTGCAAGTTTTCAATCGAATATCCAGCACGATCTCTGTTATTCAATTCATCTGTTTCAATTAGACACATGGATGCCGGCAATATTGGACAGTCACAATCAAATACGATGACAGCTCTATGCAAATTTGCCTAATTCGCTTAGAATTTGCATAAAGGCCCAAACAGAGAATGCTTAGTTGCAGATTAATACTAATTTGTCTGAAGCTAACCGCTTCCACAATTAAGGAACATTTGACTAGAACTGTCATCAGTACATGATCGACTGTGAGAAACATTATTGCTGCTGCATCTGTGTGTGTACTCTTCCAGATTTTGAATTATTATCGAATTGAATGTTTTATAATTGAATCCCAAAAAAATTAAACAAGAATGATATGAAATCTTTATTTCTGAATGAAAAATCTTAAGAAAAGCACTCTTACGTACTTTTGGTTCCTTCCCTGAATCACCAGTTCATAGTTAATCACATCTGCCTGATTTTGAATGATGCCAATGGTTGCATTTGGATTTATCATTAGTATTAGAATCCGTAGAACAACAATTTAGATTTATAATTAAAGAATCACAATTAACAACAATTAATATACGAAAAACCTTAATCCTAGTTTATGCAATCAAGGCGTTATAAACTCGTTTATGACCGTTTGGTAAGTGTGTTTTGTGAATCAATTCTGAGAACAATTTTTATTTCTTAGTATTTCCCTTTCCCTTCATTTCTGGGTATTTTATTTCAAAGTTTCTACCTGCAAATATAGCATTTTTTTGTTGATAAATTTCGCTGTCTTATTTTCCTCTATTAAGTCCGAGAAGATTTTGATCTACTTGAATATAAGCGAAAATAAACATATGAATTTCGAAATGCTTTTTTGGATCTTTATATGAGTTCCCTAATTAAAAACCTATCCTTAAAAAAATGGTCAGATGTGATTTAATTTTTAGTCAGAAAATGATTCAAATGAAACACAAAACGCCATCCAACAATAACCTTTACGATTGTAATGCTCAACGTCCCCATCACATCCATTTTGTAGTTTGTTATTTGTTATACATATTTGAATGCAGTTTGATATGCTTCATTTATTCAGAATCAATTTGAAACATTTCAAATGATGACTTGAGCATTACGCATTGTAATGCGATTAACGTAATGTAAGGCATTACGTCAAGCATAACGGTTGAGAGCTGGAAATTTTCTGTTTTCTGACAACGAAATCAGCAATTGCACAATTACTAATTATTCTAATTATTATTATTTTATTTATTTTACAATTGCTGATTTTGTTGTCAGAAAACAGAAAACTTTCAGCTCTCAACCGTAATTCTTAACCGTAATGCTCAACCGTAATGCCTTACGTAATGCCCGACATAATATGAAAATATTAACCTCAAATTATATTCAAATAATGATTTTAACAAAATGTTTCAATCATAGGAATCCACTGGCTCAGATGGAAGAGGAAAAACGCGAGCACGATATGAAAATGAAAAAAATGGAAGCCGAAATGGAACAAGTATTCGAAATGAAGGTCAAAGAAAAGAAACAAAAGCTCAAAAATTCAGAATCGGAATTAACAAAACAATTCGAAGATGAAAAGAAGGTAAAAGATCCCATCAATTGAAAACAAAACATATGGCCTAACTAAGCGATTGTTTTGGATTTTAGGCTCTCGAGATGCAAATTCGTGAATTGGAAGAGCGTAAACGTGCATTCGAACAGGAGAAGCATGAATGGGAAAGCACGAATGGTATCACTATTGATGAGTTGAAACGACGAAGTTTAGAGGCAAACAGTAAAGAGTAAGTAAAATATTTTCTTCCTTTTATTCTTCATCGAAGTCATTCAGAACAATTCTCACTATCAGTACATTTTAGAGTTAAAAAAAAAAATTCAACTAACTCACACATCAACGAAAAAAAATATTCAAAATTTGAAACATGAACATTGTATAATGCCCATATTGAACACACACACACAAACAAATTTTAAGTATTGAACTGAATGTTACTCACTGTTTGAATTGCATCGAAATTACTATACAATACGTATAAGCTTCAAGGTGGATATTGAAAATATGTGACAGTTTATAGATATCCTTTTGATCTTCATTTATGTGTTCCGATGGCCTTCATCATGTTTAATGTCAGCTGTCAAAATAAACAAGAAAGAAAAGAGACCTAAATTAACATGTTTTGCATGAGATAATAGTTTTTGTTTTCAAACCGAAATTGAGAATGAATGAATATTAGAGTTTCGAAAACACTGAAGTTTCGCGAAATACCTATATGTTATAACCTAATCAAATCTTGTGCCTTTATTTGATATGAATTTTCTGTTGTTTTTTTTTTCTAATTGGAATATCGCAAAACACCTGTTTCTTCTATATTTTTTGTCAGTTTTTGACAGTAGAATGGAGTTTTGAATTGTTCTGAGTTTTCTTGCAGAGTTGATTTTTCCGTTTAATCTTGCAATACTGTTCTTAATACTGTCTGACTAGAAAACTTCAAAACAACCCCAAATTTCATTCTACTGTGAATCAACTGAAGAAAAATGATTTTATGAAATCTAATAATATGTAGTTTGATCGCAAATGGAGCATTGAATTATAATTATTTTTATCCATTTTAATTATTTCATTTCAATCGAAAGCCTGGGAAATCTTGAAATTTTATCATTTCATAAAATAAATTGGCAATGTGATTTTCTTAGTTTACCTAAATTGCTTGTATATTTCTTGGATTTTCATCCTTTTTCGCTCCCAATTCTCTTCTCGTCTATTGTTTTTCCAACATATCTATACTTCGAAATCAGGAATATCTTCATTCTAGATTCTAGATATAGCAATCACAAGCGAAACTCGTTTACTCGATGCACAATTTTTTCTATATAAAACAAAACAAAACAAAAAGCAAATGAATGAAAAAAGCAATTAACTTGAAATATCAAAACAAAACACATCATTCATTCCCCTCCCACAGGACTGGTTCGTTGACATCACGCGGTTCGGATGAATCGAAAAGTCGTCGAGTATTTGGATCACTATTACGTCGACATACAAGTTTTGGAGCTCCCGATAATAATGCTAGAGTATACACAACCTCGCATAGTACTGTCTCCACGCTGTCTCAAGAAACAACCCATGAAATGAAATAATAAATTTTATTACTTATTATATTCAACCAAACACATACAACGTCAAATGAAAGCAAAAAAAGACATCAAAATTTATTTTATTAATAATATTAACTATCCGATCAAATACTTCATATCCACGATACATACAACATAGAATTGTCCAAACGGTTGTTTTCACAAAAGATTCAATTATTATATGCCCCCACACATTATTAGTTGTTATCGTCGACTCCAAACGACAAAGAGAAGAAGTTATCTTAAATATGTTTCTCATTCGCGCTTTTCTAGCAATTAAGTTGATATTCTAAGCATAAATAATATTTGAAAATTCATAGACGGTAAAATATGTCTAGAAAATGGCGAAAACGTTAAAATGTACATTCAATGAAGCTTATTTACATTTGCAATAATTTAATGATAAATTGGATGCAATTTGTGTTTGTTTTCACAAAAACAAGAACAAAATTCTTAAATTTTCACGTGGCAAATGAAGAACGCCAGATCCAAATCTACAACAATTGTTCGATTAAGGAAATGAAAAATCAAAACGTTTATTTATATTTTTTCACAAATTATGAACACATTTCTGTTGATTTGTTTCAAAGATCGACCTCAAATCAATGTTGGTTCACAATTTTACCGAGATAATGAACCGTATTTCGTTAAAAGATTGTTTCATTGAATTTTCTATTCAATTCTATAAAAAGTTTTAATAAAACCATCCGGACGAAATGCATACAAAATCAAACCCTAGTCGTGTTGTAATCATGTATCAAATTGTTTCATTCCCTTCACATAACAGTTTCCGTTCGTTTGGGTTTTAATTACAAATAGTGTCAAAAGAAGCAGTGTTCTCAATAGTACTGTCATTACTTGTTTTACAAAAAATCTTTGTCTTCATTCAGTTTCCATCAAAATACAAGTTTTACATTAAGAACCTATCACAGCCCTATCCGTTTAATACAATAAGTATAATCATTGCTATCATTATAATTTACACATTTCTAATTTGTATTTGATATTATATCTCTGTGGATATATCCCAATATATTCACACAAATATTTTTTTCATACTTAAATCATTGTCCAATATGTTCGCTTATTAGTTAGTAAAATCCATTTTCATTTTATTCTTCGCTTCTTTTTGTGTGTTCTTGTCTTTTTTCTTCTCTCTTTTCTTATTATAATATTTATCATTTTTCATTCAAATAATGTAAAAACCAAAATAAAATATCTTATTTTGCTTTCAATAATACATAAATAAAGCTATGAATTCAAATCTAATAATTTACCGCTTTTAATAATTTTGATATATTCTTCATTCGTTTCATGGTTGGATTTGACTAATATTATGTTCTTATTGTTAATGTTGGTTGCTAGTTTGTTTTTTCTCTTTTTACGATTTGTAGTTCGTAGCAAATTTGAAAATGATGTTGATTTGAAGTGATGTTCGGAGCATGTGAAAGTATCTCCTGTGTCTCAACCTCTTCGATTCACATTTCTTGAACTATAGTAGTTGTTAATTTTTTGCCATGCTTCGCTTAAAATTTTATAAATGAAAAAAATGATGCTTCCAATCTACATGTGTGATGACAAATGAGTATACCACCGGGCAAAAAAAAAAAAAAAAAAAAATATGTGAAATTAAGAGAATCGATGGTTTCATTTAGAGAGAATAGTGGTTTCATTTTATTTTTGGATCTGACAAACACCTAATTACTCACTGATCGATACAAATGCATATAATTTAGTCAATCATTAACACTTGATCATCATTTCTGCATTATGCATATCAATTTTTATATAAACAAATCTCCATGAGATGATCATAAAATTATTTTTTATCACTTAGTTTTATAGAAAAAATACAAAAATAAATCACTTATCAAATCTAAAACCTATTTACAGGGCGGTCGATGGTAAAGATAAAAAAGAAAAGAAGAAGAAAGGTTTGTTTTAGTTCTAGACTCATCGATATACATATATTTATATATTCTATATACTATATATATATATATATATATATATATATCGATTCGAACGTGCGCATATCTTGAAACTCCAGATGCTTGATGCGAACTAACGTATATTTACATCCCGTACATATTCATTTATTGACACATTCACAATTTGATAAGACATTCAACATCCGAGGAACAACAGAAATAAAAAAACAATTGTCTGATTAGAACTTACGGAGAATATTCAGATTTCATTTATTTCATTATTTTTATTTAGATTTGTATTTTTAAATTGAATCACTTACAATCAATTCTCCAAAAAAAAAAAAAAATCCGGAAATAGTCAAAAGCGATTTTTTTTTAGACCGGGCGCATATTAAATGACATAAATGACTAAAAATAATCAATATAATTTGAATTAACATCGGAGTAGAAAAAAAAAAATTGTATAGAACAAGAAGAGAATAATGTCTTAATTCTAAATTCCATTCAAATTTAACCGACTTCGTATTTTCCCCTAAATTTAAAATCTGTATGTGAGTATTCTGTAATTTCCCAGTGAAAATATTTCACAACTAGACTATTATTTTGAATGTACAAAAACGATGGAACTCATTGTTTTCTCTCGTTGTGAAATTATTTTATTGTGAAATTTCAGAATACCGTTACTATATTTAGCATTAGAAAACGAAACTTTTTTTCAATTTTAATTTATTAAAGAGTGAAGTAAAACAAGACAGCTAAAGATTCATTGAAATATGTTTCCGATGGTGCGGTGGTGTGTATGGCACGTGGCTCATGGACCGCGAATATAATACATACAATAAAAACTATCCGATTATTCAATTCAACGAAATAATTTTTATCGATATAGAGCAATTTTCATTAATCATGATATATTTTTTTGTATTAAAAAGAAAATTATTCAGTCACAAATAATAATAATGCTTTTCATTATGGTGTTTTAATTTCCATTCCAATTATCCCATTCACTTGTAATGAATTTTCAAGTAAAAGTGCATTTATATATAATAAAAAAAAAGAGAATCCAGCCGCAGAGGGAATAGTTTCGTTGGAATTTCGATTTCGGTAAATGAAACGAATTAATTGAATAATTCATTGCTCAAAAATACATTTCATAATGATTTTTTTTTAATTTTATTTTTTTGAAATTGAATAACATAATGTATATGCTCAAGCAGAATATAGTTTATCATTTGCGAATGATGATAGTCACATTCGGATTGCGAATTAGATTTATTGTAAAATTGCATTGATCTATGATTACAGAATATGTTAGCTATTCAGGTAACATTACGAAGAAAAAAAATATGTAAATGAGTTCAATACTGGAAGGAAAAAATTGTAAGTCGATTTTCAAATCACCTGTTCTTGAAAATCAAATAAAATTCATTTAAAAATTGCTTAACCGAATTGGTATATTACATTACATTACATTTGTAATCTGTCTATATAAAAATGAAATGCTGTTCGTGTGTCGTCTACAGAAACGAGCTCTATGAATTATATTATAATTTTTTTGGGTAAGTGCGTGTCCGCCATGATCCGTAGAAGGTTCTTAGCGAAAAAAAACACCTATGTACCGTCCCTCAAAGGCTACATAGGACAGTATTAGTGAACATGTAGAGGAAGAGAACATAGTCGAATTTTTATTTTCGACGATATTGTGGTATGTACGAATCAGTACACTAAGACAACATGAAACAACTGTAAATCTGAAGTATAATCCGTAGGATTTTGTGACATAGTTTTCTTGTATATACCAATAATAAAAAATAAGGTAAAAAAGTTAAAAAATTTAACAGCTGCTTGCTGACTGCAACGAACGATCGAGTTCTTGATATATGGAGAAAGAAGGTAACTTTGAAGCAATTTATTTTAATTTCAAGGCTTGCGTTTCTGTTTGCTCCAGAAAGATCTCAGACCTACCTTATCTTACCTATTTCAGAGTAGTCCTCATCTTTATAATAATTTTTTCCGTACAAAATATACTGGAGTCAGTCCATAACCAAAAATCTCCCAAAATGTTTTTTTTCTGTTTTATGATGATTGTGAGTGAAAAATATGCATTTGGAAATGCTGTCCGCAAAATTGGGGTTGTATGTCTGTCTGTCTGCTGGTGCAATAGCTTTTGATAACACAAGTTTTTATTTTTTTATGAACACGTTTATTTCACAACAAATTGAAGAATCAATATAAATGAGATTTTTAATTTTTTTCTAAATTTGAATTGATTCCCTAAATGATTTTATTTTTAAATCATAGACACATTTATACATTTTCTTATTTCATATGTGACTGTAACATGTATCGTATATTTTACAAAACAAATTTAATGTGAACTTTAATCACATCTAGAGATTGAGAAAAATATATGTATTGTTGAAAATGTATACAAAATGCTAGAGCTAAATTACAATTCTAAAATACACATGAGAATATGTTAAAGAAACATGATAACAAATCAAAAAAAAAAAAAGAAAAAAATTGTTTATTGTTCATTCAGCGTTTTCCTAGAAAGATTCATAACGTACACATGTAGGGAAAAATAAAAAAAAATAATCCAAAAGCAAAACCTAAAATTCGGGAACAAATGAATGCATTTATATATAATATATAATTATGATATATCATCCTCTCATTCAAAATAACACATTGACGAAAACATCTGCGTGGCTATTGATCGAGTTGGAGTCACATACAGAGGATGTATGGCTCTATGCTCTTAAGTGGCTTCCAACAACGCACAGCAAGTTCATATTTGCAAGCTTGATTATAGAGATGACGCTGCTACAAATTGGTCAAAAAATTAACAATCAATGGGTTCGGTTTCATAGGTTCTGTATTATTAAGCATGCGTAAAGCATGATTAGTTTAGGAACGAAATTTTTGAAAGTATGAATTTCATGAAAATAATGAAAAAGCGGTGTACTATTCGATTTCCTGTCATTTTATGTGCAGTGGAGCTGTGAGTATATATTAACATTTTTTTTATTAGAACATTCCGGGACGGTCCTGTTCCTGATTACCCGATTTTTCGAAGAACATTGCATCCTATTTATTAAAAAAATGGTTGATACGATAGATCAAATATATATTTAAAATCAATTGGCAGTAAACTTACAATTAAAAAGCAAGCACCCAACAAGACTGCCTTCATTCGGACATCCAAATCCATTGGGAATGTGATGCCGAAGAAATCTGCATCAGTGAACATTTCTCTTGCCAAGCCAGACCATTGTTTTGATATTTTGCCAACTTGATCCCCGTTTACAGTGAGAATCTGTTAGGAGGTAAACAGAAATACTGAAATGTTTTGAAAAACTGTACTCTATCATTACGAACCCGGAAATCGACATCACCACAAATTGAGAATGTACAGAACGGTCCTTCTATGCGTAGGACAGTTTCACCATTATTGTTTTTGACTGAAAATGCTGGTGAGCAGATAGACCACTCTTGCTGAACGAGTCCGATTGGATTACCCGGCGGAGCTGAGACTTCAATCGACTGTAAAAAAAATTTAGATATTCCTTTGTGTTCAAAATTATTTATACATATGAATCGCTGAGAATAAATATGAGACTTTTGAAAACCGCGGAAGATAATCTCAGCATAAAATAAATGCGTTATTATATATGCGATTTATATATGCGAGGAACAAAAAAAATTACATAAAAAATGAACAACCTGTAAACAGCATGGAAAGAAGCAACTCGAACAAGCCAATGGACGATTCAAGTGGATTACTTGATTTTTATAGATGTCTAGAATTTTCATATCAAATGGTCTGGCGGGACCACAGCAATTTCGTGTACAACAATCAGTCTCCTCCACGGCCCAGTACACCTAGTTGTGAGTAAATATTTGATCATTAAAAACGAATTATTTCATAGATTTCTGACACCAACCTTTTGGCCCAAACTGTTTTTTATTGTGAATTTATTATTTGTTTCGAATCCAGTAATTGCTTCTAAAATTTCAAATTTCTGTTTAACCAGCAATTGATCAATAGACGTTAGGTACTCTAGACCAGGTGGACAGTTCGGGATGCCGAGTGGGATATTCATCCAACCATCTATGAATTTTAATGAAAATAAGTGTAATTTCTTCACTATTAACTTTGAGCAATAAGACTTTTAAATAATAACTGCTATCATTCTGAACTTTAACTCTGGCAATGTGGTCGAAAAATAAGTATAATACCTTCGTTCATCATCAGTGAAATATCTTCTATAGCCTCTATCCCTTGGCTCTTTTGTGAAATAAAATTTTCGCCTGAGACATTTTGTAAATTCCTGAATATTCCTTGTTCGATAATTGCAAACTTTTATCGCACACAATTTTTTCCAAAGAAATTGTCGAAACGAGGAAAATGTGCTCGAACGAACATCTTCGTTGAAAAGATCCTTACACTTATCAGAATTTGTCGGTTCTTCAACGGATTCTAAGATTATCAAATTATTTGCTGCCACAGAATATCTCATTTCTATTTTATCGACTATTTTACGCGTTGAATATTTCAGGAAAGTAATTTAATTTTTCCGCTATTAGTTTTTTCTTCTTCAATCGTAGTCGATGAAATGAATCACAGTGTCTTAAGCAAATGTAAACGTATGACTGGTACGGAATGTTACCAAAATTTACTTTGATTACTGAATCCGTTCAATACTTCTTTAAAATAGAGATCGCAAAATGAACAAAAATAAAAATTGAACAACAATCTCTGTTAAAGCAGTTTCAGCCAATTACGAAAATCGAAGATAGAAGCGCCCAAAATTCAAATTATTCATAAACAAAGTAATGATGATAATAATTATATAAAATGAAAACAAAAAATTGAATTAAGTTGAAAGAAGAGATATTGAAAGATTCTTAATACGACTGAAAATAGACATCAATTAGCTCGTAAATATAACTTTCGGTGTCAACAAATGATGGATGTTGACGTGTTTAAAATGAGAATATCACTGTTTTCAACTGTAAAAACGAGCTGTAAATTGATTGCATACGCATTTTTTTTTCAGTTCGTTTGGTTCTTCATATGTGGTTCGGGGTGTGAGAGAATTTTTTTTTACCTACGTTACATTATCTCTGATTCAATTTTTTCTTCATTGTTGTTGTTTCTTGAAAGATTGGGCCATTTGTAATATAGGGAGGCAGAATTAAAAGTGACAAGTAAACATAATATAAAGATAAGAAGCAGATAACAAGACATTTTGAGGCTGTTTAATGTTTTCTATTTGTATTTCATCATCTGATTTTGCTTTTTTATATTTGATTATTAATATTATTATTATTTATCGCGAACGAGTGAGCAGACTTGTGAAAATGTACAATTAATTACAATTTGAAATCAATTACTTGTTACCAGTGTTCTGTTAAGATTAAGATAAAGATGAAGAAACAAGATAAGATGAAGATAAGATGATGTCTTTGATCTTAATCTTGAAGCGATTCATATCATCTTATCGAGATAATTTATAAGATTAGGAGTATCTTTCCCCTTATCTAGATAATTTTTTGATAAGTACCGAGACTATAATTTTTATTAAATATATCTAGATAGTTTTCAAGATGAATTATTATTAGTGAAAATCGAAATAAATATTTTGACTCAATGTATGGAATCATCTTGAAAACTATCTAGATAATGGTCAAGATATTATCTTATCTTCTTAATTTTTTAGATGAGACTTTTCATCTTATCTAGATATTTTTTTAAAACTTTACAAAAAATCTCATCTTATCTAGATACATTTTTTTTTCTCATTTACCGAACACTGCTTGTTGCAATTACTTCAATGGAAAGAGTAATTTTGTCAGTCTCAAGTTCAATTGTAATTGGAAATATGCCTTAACAATTACATAATGAACAATGTAATTGTAATTTTCAAATTTTAGAAACCGTTGCGAATTCGAAATACATATATATTTTTCTATCGAAATATTAGCGATAACGCAATGTTTCTAATTGAATTTTGAAATTGTAAATTGAAAGTGGCATTAGATTTGAAATGGAATTGCCGATAGAAAAATTGTAATGGATTATTGAATTTAATCATTTCTTACAAGTCTACGAGTGAGAATTGAAAATTAGAATATAACATATTAAAATTATTTTGCCACAAAAATTAAATTTTCTCATAACTTCCAATTCTTTCACGATGGTTAAATTGGAGAAGTTTTTTTTTCAGATTTAAATTTTGCTCTTTTAAGTAGTAAATAAGATCGGATTGTTTTTCAAGCAAATCAGCAACTCTAGCATTCTCAGTGGTGATTCCAAGCGATCCAATAAATGATTGATCAATGTCACGCAAAGCGTCTGGTAACGCATGCATATTATTGAAATGCCACACTTTCATAATATATGTTCCATGAACGAACATTAAAACGATAGTTTCCAGACCACAAAATAGGCACACATATGTAACCGGTGATTCGAATGTCTTCTGACAATGAATTGTGAATTCAGTACCGTATTGCTGTATCATTATCGTCTGTACAATAAACATGCATGTATTCCAAAGTGTCACGATTGCAAATGGTGCATTCTTGTATGTTAGAATTTTTTGGCGATAAAAATCGTGATATCCATGCCGTCGTAAATCATTATGTTTATATGTTATCATTAAATCTAGGATATATGTGATTATCCAGTAGGCACATCGAATATAAATGAGTATATAAAATGTTTGACAATTCGGCTCACTAATCCCTTGTAATCCAAAATAAACACCAACAATAAAGATTGTCATGGACATCAGCAAATGTATTCCTGCCAATGGTATTGTATTCAAATGTTTCGAATGAATTTGCCTTTTTTCATCGTAATCACTGCTACCAAAAGATGTTTCCCGAAGTAAATTTGCATTTCGATCACTACCGTACGTTGTCATTTTGAATTACGATATAATTGAAATGTAAGAGGCGTGTTGAATTGTAGACTCAATCGAATATTTGCAAAATTAGAAAAACTTGAACATTGAATACACTGTTCGAACTTTGAAATAATGTAAAAATCAAATGATGGTTTGATCATATCCAGTGTGAATTGAATACTGAATTTGTAAAGTGTGAACTCTCTCGTCGTCAGATGTTGTTTTTCACATTAAAGCTGAAATCATATTTTGCGTATTGTCATTTATATAGCATTTACCGATATCACATATCAATGCAAGCGTCAAAATGGTACGACTTGCACATCAATCAATTGAAAATATTCGTAAGTAAACGAAAGAAAAAATTGAATAAATTATAGCCAACATAATGGTTCCTGCCGCAATTTGATACAATGTCATCGGTCATCAGTGAAATTCTATCGCTTTCCCTCTCTCTCTCTCTCTCTCCCGATCTCTATTGAAATGACCGTTAATTGTGTCTCTTTTAGAATTGTTGAAAAATTAATTTGTATGTTAGGAGTGTGTGAACAAAATAATAATGATTTGAGAACGATCATTCTTCTGACATTTAGTTATTGTCAATTTTTAATATATCATTCCTCATTAATCTAAAGGAATTCAACATCACAATAATGAACAGTATCTTGGCCTTTTGTTGTTTACTTGACTCTGGAGAAGGAAATCTTTGTGACTTTGTCAACACCGGTATTACATGATAATGAATGAAAAAAATATTTCACTTGATTCAATATTGGAGATTATTCGACTAGTATTAAAATTTTCGAATGAACAAATAAACAATAATGATATTTAACCTCAAATCTGAATTCAGTTTTTTTTATGTAATTCTACAGATTGTGAAACCCGACAATAGCAAAATATCGATGATAAAAAATATCTTCATGGGCACTTACTTTGATCTCCAGCTCCTTGTGGCTGTTGAACGACTGGACCAGCTGGTTGAAAAGAATTGTCACCAGGATACGGATAGTTCGGCACTGGTTGATAGCCCTGTATATTGGGTTGTGGCATAGGTTGAAATCCCTAATGGCCACGAGAAAAAAAAGTCGATTGTCAATTTTAACATACAGAAAATTGACAATTTGATCTACTCACGATTGGTATTGGGGATGCATAGCCTCCAAGATGCTGCGGAGGTGGGTAGCCTCCTTGCGGAAAGTTTGGGGCGTATGGTGCACTTGGTGGATTCATTCTAAAACATTTAGAAAAAATGATTAGTTGTGATTCTAAAAAATGTAAACAATAAACAATGAAAATGAAGTCAATGAATGGAAACAATTTCAACAACACACATTGTTTTCCGAGTTCTGAGTGATCTGAGGCAATGTGACTCAATATCCTTCCTTCGCCTATCACTGACTCGATATACAACGTATGCAAAACATACAACATACAGTATATGGATGATGTCATCAACTCACAAAAAACATATTGCAGAACATAGAACAGCTTAAGTTTTCATGAAATTGTACAGAGAAACGCGTGCAAAGTGTAGAGTAGCTAGTGGAATTAGTCAAAAAAAAAAAACAAAAAAGTCAGCTATTTGAGCAATACATTTCGATTCAAATTCTTTTTAAATATTTGAACTAACGATCAACACCATCCACTACGGGCAAATCTATTTGGCCCTCCTGCCTGCCAAATGTTGCAATCTTTCAATTCATTTATTGTCCTTCATCAATCTTAAAAATCAACTAGCCACAATTTACTTACTATGTATGGCACAAAACAATTCAATGGTTCAATCCAAGTTAATTTTGTTATAAAAATGCGTGCCACGAAACAGTAAGCAAAACAGTTTTGATATTTGGCATATGATTGTTGACTCAAGAATCTATTCAGACAATTAGTTAAATTGATAAGCACTGATTCGGTTAATATTTTCATGTAATAAGCGATAATAATAAGTTAGAAAACTTTTTTATTAGAATAGTACTAATATTATTGGGTCTCCATTCAAATATGACGTTTCAATTTGTAACGTTTCGGATTCTCCATTCATTTAATTTGACGTTTCGAACTCTCCATTCGTTCATTTTTTTTTTTGTTTGTCTTGAGTTGCTTCAATATTTAGTAAACAAAATAATTGATAGGAGATTTCAATATTTCATTTCACTAGCATCTCAAACAATATATTGAATATGAAATTAATTTTTGTAGATTGACGAAAAATGAGTAATATTTTGAAAAAATGGTCACAAGAGGAAACGTTTAATTTAATAAGTTTCTATCGAGAATTACATGTTCTTTGGGATCCACAGAATCGCGACTACGGACTTAAATCAAAACGAACCGAAGCAATATCATCGCTGGCAGAGAAATTTGATACAACCGATGCCGAAATTAATCGAAAATTACACAATTTACGTTGTCAATTTCGTGGTGAAATAAGAAACTACAACAAACGGATGAAAAATGATTCAAAATTCACTCGAGATGACCCGATTAGTAATTGGCAATTTTTCGATCTTATGAAAGATGTGATGGGATACAAAAAGTTTTTCGATTCAGAGGTATTTTAATGTTTTTCTACACTTTTGTTTGCATTTTAGTTTCAAAAAACAAAATTTATTTTTGAAATGACATTTTAAAGGATCTCAGACAAACATCACAAGCTATGCATGGTATTCAGTTCGATGATTTATTATCGACGGGAAACGATCACGGATATAATGTTGGCTCTACAACAAGAAGATCTGCGCATAGCTTATCAGAGTTACTGAGTTCAGATGGTTGCAGCATACCAAAAAGACGAAAATCCCAACTTATTGAAAACAGTTCAGTTAATGTTGGATTGAATGTTCAACCGAATGATGATAAACAGCTATTCGGTGACTATGTTGCGAATGAGTTGAGACACCTGACAATCGAAAGTCAACGAATCGCCAAGCTGCAGATAACACGAATCTTACTTGAATTGGCTGAAGCTGAGAACAGCGGGCATCATTACGGTTAAAAATGACAAAAATACATTATTATTTTTTATAGTTCCACATTGACAGGCTTTTCTTTGTAATAAATTGATTGTGTCTGAATTTTTGAACACACATCATACCGAAGAATTCTCAGTAGAAGAATTTGAATGATAATTATTTACATAAGAATTGGGTGACCGAAAATTCGACATAATCAATTTTAGTTCTTCATAAACAACCGACTCAACGCATTTGATTTTTGGTTTGCGTTTGATTGCACACCTACACGATATGTGAAATAAATTTTTTTAAGTTCAGCAATTTCATTTTTTATTCATTTAAAATTTCTCTTTCATTCTACATTACACAGCAAGCACCCAAATCAACATCCAAATTTAATAAGCTTTTTGCGTGACACACGTAATCTAACAGGTGTTCGACTATTTTTTGCTCTTATTCTACATGAAAATCACACAGTAAAAATAAACATTATGAAAATTTTACAATGAAATTATTATTTTTTACAATGATCATTGTAAAATGAATGATAATGATTCAAATATTTGTAAATCAAATTAAAACTGAAATGGTGTTTGTGTTTCGTCTATAGAAGCGCGAATGAATTCAGTGCAATAAATTCTCATTTCAAGTAGTTTTTGAATTGTGAATAGCACTTTTGCTGGATGTATCATATCAAGCTTCATAATAAGTTTGTCGATGTTTGTTTGGGCCAATCATAGCTCATCAGTGTTAATGAGGAAACCTACGATTTCGGTCGAATTTTAATAGGAGATGTAGATTTTATATGTCGAAATGTCAACAAGTTTCAAGAAATTTTGATCGATTTATTTCTCATATTTTTTTTATTCGAAATTTCCGATTATTTTTTTTTGCATTTTTCATCACATTAGCTGATTTTTATTAGTTTTTATCTTTGTTTTTGTAATCTCATTCTAAATTTCATTCAAAGTGCGTAAGACCAAAGTCTAGTACTCCCTCTGGTGCATATCAGTGGCTTCGGTACGACCGAATTCTGTCTTGTTTTTAATTTTTTTTTAGAGATTTTACCGTTTGTTGAATATAAACTAAATTTTTTCAAACAAATATGATTTCATTTTCCTGAAACCAAAATGAGAAGAGATTTCGAGAAAAAGAATTAAAATAAAACATAAGAATAGAAAGCTGCCGGTCAAAAGTTTCAAAATGCGTCCATTTTCACTTAAATGCTTCTGTCTTTATTGGTGGAACTATTAACGGTTTAGTTTCTGTTGTATTTGTTCTGAAAACAAAATTAATATGAATTTTTTGAACTCATTTTGAATAAATTGTGTTAAGCTTACATTGGCTTTTGGGAAATTTCCCCAACACTCAAATGACTAATGAATCGCAGCCGCATTTGCAATTCGGGTCGTAGTTTTCGAATGATTGTTTCAGTTTCAACTTTTAACATATCGCCAACAAACATATATTTTATGTGGTACCTGGGTAAAAAAAAAAATTGATTCAGTATTGGAATATTTAGATTTTGGATGATTAGGTTCTTAGATGAAAATTTACAGTAAATCGCATATCGAATCCATATACTTTAGTGGCATAGCTCCATGATTTCTGTCAATTTGTTCTAATAATTCATATAAAAGTGTTGTCAAATCGTAACCAACTCTAGATCGTTCTTGATCTAATCGCATTATAAATGGTCCAAACAAATGGCAAACATAGATCAGTTGATGTTCCTTCAGTACGTACGCTTTGAGCTTATTTTTCACAAAACTGAAACGAAATGTTAACCGATGTTTCGAGTTAAAATCATCTATATAAAATTGTCTTGAAGAAGAAAAACTTACTCGGCAATTGTGACCATTTGACCGATGCTTGAATGATGCAAAATTGAATGAGCTACAGCTAATAACAACATATATTTTCTTTCAATCATCGCTTCAGTCACTGTTTTGAAATTAAACATTTCAAATGGCGTGAAACGGTATGGCCATTCGATCATTTTTTCAGTTTTTAATACATCTTGTATTCTGTCATAAATTACACTCCAGTAAGGCTTTGGTAATGCAGTCAAAAGTAAACCAACAACATTAATCCAACCATGTATCTCGTTATGCGGAATTATTGTGTAACCTTTCATGATAACATCTATGATATTATTAGCAACATCCGATGGACTAATTGGCAAGCTAAGCAATTCAACGCATGTAACATAGAGGGCATGAGCGGGTGCGTTAGGAAATTCGTTGAAACGCCAATCGCTCATATAGAAAACATTTTTACCAGAAATCGCTATAATTGAAAATAAATAACGGGTTCATCATCGACTTTAAAATTAATATGTAATTAATTGATGTTAAACTCACTGTCAGCTATTCTCCGAATATGCGAGATGTAATAGGATATATCTGGCTGCCAGGCAGCGCTTTCATTATCCGTGTTTTGGACCCATATTTGATATTGTTCACTGAGAGCCCAGTTCGCCGGTCGAATATCGGATAGGGAACCAATTATAGCACCAACCTGAAACGTTTTTGTTTTAATTTTTTTGAATAAATTTCATTGTTCTTCCAATGCATCGATTTTCATAGCCATTGGCCATACATACCAGATACTTTTTCAATGCTGGTCGGTCGCGTAGCTTTCGCTCATAGAAATGTAATGTAATGTATAAATACGTAACCGGACGATCTGAAATCATTTTCAATAAATCAATAAATAATTTTGGACAAACAGAAAAATGAAAACTATGTTTAAACTACCATGGAACTTATAGAGACATCCTAAATGACCCAGAATACTTTCGAGCGATTTATTAACGCTGTTGATTGGAACTTCTAAGAATCGGTGAATTACAATATCTAAAACTGGAAGGAATCTCAAACACACATTGCCGAAATAAACAGGCAGCTGATTATGTGTAACCGATTCATCGGGCGAAAATTTTTCACGAAATTGTTGATGAAATGCTATATGCTTTTCATGCCTATGATAAAACAAATGTTAAAGTTTATGTGCTACGAGATAGGCGAAGTCTTTTGAAATGTTAACAGCACACCAATTGACTGATTGGAGTAACTATAAGCTTTGATAAAGAAGATCTTTGTACTGGAATAGCATTGTTTCAATTCTCAATGGCATTGTCAGTGGCATCAACATAGTTTTACATCAATTTGCACAAATCAGTCAATAGATGTGTAAGGGGCCCTGATGCAAAAAAGAATTAAAACTCAAATGAATACAGACCAGTTGTTTTGTTTCCAGTGATCCGGTGAATTTTCTTTGACGAATTCCAGAATTCGGCTGCGGAATTCAGGTGTTTTTAATAAAAGTAATTGAATGATGTAAAAGCAAACTTGCGCTTCGTTTCCTTCTTGAGTTCGAATGGCCTATACATATATACGAGTTGAATTGTTGAAAAGTTTGAAAAGTTTAAAATGGTTTCAATAATTATTCTTACCAAACACAAAACCAAACGATCCAACGTAACCACATTGTATTTCCAAATTAAATCATTAACAGCATCAACTCGTTTATTAATGTTTTGGTTTTGACCCGAATTGGCAAAATCATATGCAAGATAGTCGCATAATTTGCGTAGGTGAGTTGATAAAGCTCTGGCACCGATCCTTTCCAGGACTCTGTGTTGATTATTGGAGAGCAATTTACAAATGGTTTTAGCAACATTTACAGAAATATTTTGAAAAAAAAGTGCGAATTTACTCACTTGTATGCTACCGAATTCATTGTATCTGTTTCAAGAATCATTTTAAATAACAAACATAAAAAAAGTGGTGGATTACCCGGTGCAGTGAAATGTGCAATAATATCAATTTCATTGGTCATTGTTACCCAAATTCGATATTCATCTTCAACACATTTTTTAAGCAATTGCTTATTTTCTTTTTGAATACTGTTTTGTGTGAAAAATGCATTTAAAATTGGTGGAAAACATTGTAGTGTGTGCGGAGCCCATGAATGTGGTGTATGTTGCATAATTGAAGTCAACAATTCCTTACACCATGAATTTGATAGATCTTCAACACCAGAACCAGTTATATGCATTGCATGTGCCACAGTCAAAATTAATGCACGATTGAGCTCTTCGCTTTCCGTCGATACAACACTTCCGGGAACTTTTGATTCAGTAAAATAATGTGACAACTGTGGTTGCACTTCAACCGCACCCAATCCAGTTATCAAACGTAAAGCAGTTGATTCAACGCACAAATGGATTTGCGTTTGATTCGTATGTGGAACTGATGCCAATGAATGTAAATGGCTTAAAAATTGTACACGATAAAATGGTTGAATGTGATGCATACGAAATGACAACATTTCAAGTAATGTATGCAAAATTCCCCACGCTTGCGATTTAAATACTTGAGGTAACAATTGAGTTAAGAAACCCTTAATTCCAAGTGATTCGATTTCGGAATAAACCAAAAGTCTCGAATATGTTTCAACTAGAGCCGGTGCCATAATCGATCCAACCGGAACAGTGTTTTTGGACTGAGCTTGTTTAATAATATGCGCAACGATACTGTGAATAAGGGACATTTTTGCATGTACCGTCAAACTGTCTAAAGTAACCATTGACAACGGAACTGTTGGTTGAGCTGTTCCAGCTGGACTTTTGTTTATTGTTTCAGACAGAGCAGCCATTGGTCGGGTGAAATAATCCGGATTAGTTGAATAAGCATTGCACAATAATACAATTGTAAAGTCCGTGCCCATTGTAAGTGTATTATTTGTCATCATCAAATGTTTCAAAAATCTGAGAAAATTTATCAAATTATTATATCAATTGATGGTTAAGCAAATAACAGGGGGGGTGCAACATTGGTTTTTGACGTTTCCCAAGTGTACCTTGACAGTTCTCTCAAAACGTATTGATTATTTTTTTGCACATATTTGTTCATTATTATGCACAATCGAAACTTTTATTTTCTTTGTTATTTGTATATTGTTTTGCCCAGTGTGTCCACGTCCATTCATCAACTAGTTACAAATAACGAAGAAAATTGAAGTTTCGAATGTGCACAATAATGAACAAATATGTGCAAAAAAATAATAATCAATACGTTTTGAGAGAACTGTCAAGGTACACTTGGGAAACGTCAAAAACCAATGTTGCACCCCCTTGGCGAATAATGCTTTCATAAATATGTATACATGAATAATAATAGATTATTACTATTAATAATAATATATATAGTAATAAAAATCGACTCTTACTCATGGTGTTTCTTCAAAGAGCAAAAAAAATAATAATCAATACGTTTTGAGAGAACTGTCAAGGTACACTTGGGAAACGTCAAAAACCAATGTTGCACCCCCTTGGCGAATAATGCTTTCATAAATATGTATACATGAATAATAATAGATTATTACTATTAATAATAATATATATAGTAATAAAAATCGACTCTTACTCATGGTGTTTCTTCAAAGAGTTCGGAACGGCACGTAGTAGATTGATTCGATCTGATTTGGCTTTCTTTTTCAAATGAATCCAAATGCAGGTTGGAGCCATTTGACGGGTTGCATAAGCTTTTGTACAATCAGGTACGGGAAGAGGTTCTTTTTCCGGATATAAAATATCGAACAGGCTCAAAACGGACATGAAATTAGATAACTATAATTGAAAAAGTAAAGAAAATCTGCTTCAGTGCCAAAAACGTCAAGCTTAAATTCAAAAAAAAAAATAATTATACCGGATTCCGTTGTATGCTGCCTGATATAAATTGTAATAGTGACCACATTAAATAATCACGACCTTTTCGCAAGTCTTTTGCAGCCAACTATAAATAAACAAAATTTCGGTAAAATCTACAAAAATAATGAAGAATAAGTAAATTTACCTTATCATGCAATGTGGTGACAATATTTGGGAAGCTAGCATATTGAAAGAGAACAAAGTATATTAGTTGTGATGATATGTGCGCCCAAAGCCAATCGATACTGTTAAAAGTTTCATCAGTATCGCTTTTCTTGATGGGTTCCTCTTCAGTGCGTTCCATGGCCGAAATGATGAGCCAAACTAATTGTTCTTCAATTGCACCAATATGCTGTTTGTTCTGAAAAATAAAAATAAAAAAATTTAATGAAATACATTTACATTTAAATCAAAAGTTCGTGAAGAATTCATACCGGTTTGGGTAGATTGAGCATTGCTGAAACCATGTCTTTTGAATATGGTTGCTCTAATACATAGCGCAACAGATTTTTCTGTGGTTGAGATAGTTCAGGATCATATGGTAAGATACCACGATGGGTAAATTTTAATGTGTTCATATCCAATCGCCATGGATTAATTAATGATTCTGTGTAGCCAAAATGTTGAACAATAGGTAACATATGTACGTGACCTATGATTGATATCATTTGAGCAATATTTCGAAAATCTTCGAGGAAATTGCTCGTTAATTTCGAGATTTTCCAATGCAATGGACCTGATTTTTGTATTTCATTTGCTGTAAAATATGCCGGCATCAAACAAGCATTACGATCAAAAATGTATTCAATTACATTTTCAACAGCTTGCATTTGTGGCATAATATTCAAACTAATATTATATGGAAATGTTTGAATTTTATCTCGACATCCTTTCATTATTTCTCGAACCCCTTTATAATCGACACTGCTTAAAATTTTCTTAATCGCTTCAAACGATTGAATCCAAAAGTTTTTGTTCTGATAAACCAATCGTTCACATGCCAAAATTTGTTCACAGACCAGCCTTAAAACCCAAAAAATATGCCATTAAATTTCAAAATTTTACTAATTGTAATATGAAAGCATGTTTGGATATTTACCTCGCTGAAATGACATTAGTATTGACTAATTGCAAAATGACATGGAACAAATTTTTCAGTTGTTCGGACTTTGGCTCGACCGCAACAAGTGACAAATAACAACGAAGTGCACTTTCTTTTTGTTCTACGGAAAATGGAGTGAATATTGTACCTGTAATACGAATAAAAATTCAAATCAATTTTTTTTTTTGAATCAATTTTCCCTCAAAATAAACCAATAGAAATGAGCGAGTCCAAACTAACTGCTAGTCACTCACTCATCTGTTTACAAAATTGTTGAATTTTTCTATTTTCAGCATTTGGCTGGTAAACGATAACAGGACCGAATGCTTCTTCCAAATAGGTGACATTCTGAAAGAATTTCTTATTTTATACAATGTATATTCACTAATATATTATTGTGTAAAATGTCATTTATTTACCAAAATTTCATGAATGAGATTTTCAATTTGTATATCAACTGTATTTATAGCGTTCGTAGCCATCGTTGATGTATCATTTGGAAACGCCGACTGAATTGTTTCAATTGAGACGTTTTCGATTTATTGTTTACTTCACCGTTCATTAATATGTCATTGAATTTGTCTTGGTTGTCTTTGTGTACGCATAGCGTCGTTCAATCATTGCAACAACATTTATCTCATTCACTCTTTTTCATACTTTCATTTAATATTTGTGTACTAAAATTTGACGGTTTGGATCAATTGACATGCACATTGTCCAATAGAGGGCACTAATTGAAAGTTCTGTCGTTTTTAAGAAAGTTGTAAATATTTATTCATCCAATCAATAAATTATATTTTCTGAGGAATTTTCTTAGAAAATCTTTTCGGGCACCGGGCAGATTCATACACATGGCATTCCACTCCCGATAACAAATTCCTATAACCTCATATCCTAGAATTCCAAGATGCCTCTCTTGCAGCAATAAACCACCGCGTAAACGTGATCCTTCATTCGCACAATAAGCCGTGGCGCCTAATGGTAATACCGCAACTCTGAAATTACAAATTTGATTTTAATATAAAAAAAACTGGCTTTTCAAGCGAATTTCGTTCGAAACCACAGGAAAATTATTTTTCTTATTCTTTTAACGGGTGTTTTACACTAAATTTAAATTATATATTTTAAAAAAATGGCCGACTCCTAAAAAATCAATATCAACCTTATTGCTTGATGTGAAACATTAAGTTATAAAATCGTTATATATATACCAGTGAAGATCATAGGGGGTGGACCTCAGGGATACCCCCCCCCCCCCTCAAACTTTAGCCGGACTCCCGAAATGTTTTTTTTTTGCGCCAATCGACCAGAAATGGTCAGAAACGCGTAGAAACACGAAAATTTCGAAAAAAAAATTACCCAAGGGTCCCCCATTGGGAAAAATTTTGAAATTTGTTTTTCTAAATTGTTTTTTTTTTTTTCAATTTTTGTTTCCAATTATACTATTTATAATACCGCACATCAAGCACTACTACAGAGTTTAGCTTAGCAGTGTATCTTACTTATTTAAGATTTGTGGACCCTCATCCAGCGGTGGTGGTATGAGTTGTTTATGCGAGTTGAAATATATAATAAATGGTACCTGCAAAATCGGTACATAATAAAATCTCAAAATAAATACAAAATAAGGATAAAATGTTAAATACCCGATATCCATACGGTGTAATGTGATTTAAACGGATCATATTCTTATCGCCGCCGACAAATTCGAGAAGTAATTTATAAATATCATTGAAATAGACGTTTCGCTTTATATCGACTGTGGTTAAATAAAATGTGATTTAATAAAATGTCAAATAAATAAATGAATAAATAGAAAGTAATTTGAGCTATTCTTACACGCAAGCATTCTATTAGCTTCGAAGAAGTTTTGTTGGAACCATGGTATAGATGCTTCAGGAAAGTCCAAGCAGACAACGCGATTCAATCGCATCATTAAATTCAATATATTTTTTGGTTGATTAACATTTTTGCAATTATTTAAGGTTTCTTTTTCAATTCGTGTAATGAAATCCAAATTGAATACACGATTAATCAGATCGTTTGGGAGTGCCTGATAGAATCCAAGTGCCAAACATGATGAAATTATCAACCAAGCTGGTGTTAAATTGAAATCGCGATGAATAATATGAACAAAGTTCTCAAACTTGAATGGTTCAGTATTCAACATTTTTGATGGATCTTCATTTCCACTGGGCAACATTAGCTCTCGGTCTGGCTCATAACCAACGGAAAATAGATAGTTGAGAAGTCTTCCAGCGGTATCGGCAGAAACATCATTTTTGTTTTCATTAACATACATCAACATTTTTCCACATAAATGTGGAACTGCATAATGCATTTTATGCAAGCTTTTGCTCACATTTTGAATTGTACGAGATGAAATTACAATTTCACTAGAAGGATCAGAACATCTTTCTTCAATGCATTTAAGAAGGCGCTCTTGTGTCCGATTTCGCCCGTCTGCTAAAATTATTTGCAAGCGGTTATTAGTAATAATTTTTTTTCTATTTTTTTTTTTTTTTTTTGTTAACAATGCTGTTAATTTAACAAACCTCCTTGTGCTGCTGATGCCCGAATCAAACGGCACATGGACTCGATGTCATTTGTTTTATCCATCATCAATCGTTCAATAGAATCAGTCAGGGCATTACTCAATCGATTCAAATAATCATTTCCTTTCAGGGATGCTCGTCTGTTCATTCTGAAAAATGAGCGAAAATAAATGAAATATCCGTTTTATAAACGAGTCATAAAATAATTATAATTATTATTATAATAATAATATGATTGATAATTTACGTAGTTCGTTTCTTTTTCCGGTCGATTGAATTTATTCCAGCAGCAAGAGCAGCAACGTCCTTCAAACCAAATTGAGGTGACATTTTTTCAATACCTTCAACAAATTCCTTAGGAATTACATCGAAGTTATTTTCATTAGAGGCGTAGTTCAGAATCGATGGTGTTAGTGCGGCAAGTGATCGTGGTTGCAATGAAGCTGTACCGTGTTTAATATCTAGCATTGCTAGATCATGAAAATGACTTTCATTATCAGCACATTTATCTGCGCTATATGATCGTTTTGTTCGCCAATATTGTGCACTAAGATTTGGTAGTAATGCACTAGTTTCATGATATGTAAGAATCCTAGATGACATATCTTCAGCTACTTTTTTCCAATACATTTCATTCACTTCGCGCAAATTCAAATGTGATTTAAAATAAAGTATATCGGCAATTACTTTGTTCTTTTTTGGATCCGTGAATTTATGATTTTTCATATATTCCAATAAATTGGCTGAAATTGAATGGATATCATCAGGAAGATGGCTCGATGCACGGCAATATAAAAGATAAATATCTGAGAATTTATCGGGACGCGATTCTGCCACTTCTAAAATGCGATGAGCAATTGAAACTGGTTCACGTACAACATCTTGAAACTAATATGTATACATATATGGGGAAAATGTTCAATTCATTTGTTTGTTTTCAAGACGCTATTATAAATCTTACGTTTGCAACTGTTTGCAGTTCCTCATTTGACATGTTTGGAATTGCATCAGCAATCAATTTTAACATATTCTTTACGATTGATCCATCTAAGATGGTCATGGATAGCTGCTGTCTATAAAACACCAATATCTGCAGGACATACATATAAACAGGATTCTTCTGTGGATCAACCTCCAACAGGAGGGTTTTCATCTTCGATAAGTGCAAGCTCAAAACCTCTTTTGGAAAAAGTTTTCTCATTTCCCAAATATAAATGGTGATGAGGTACAGATCGTAAATATTTCGGCATTCATTTAAGTGCGCTAAAATATGAGATGTTCCCCCAGCACAAAATGAATATGGATACATTTGCTTTGAATTTTGTGTCGAAAAAATTGCCAAATTTGTTAATGGTAGCAATGGCAATAGCGTTGATTCTGATTCTGATTCAATTTCAAAACAACAATAGAAAAATAAATGCTAAGAACTTAATAATTTTCAAATTAAACAAAACAAACCTTTCATCTTTCTTCCAATGGCGATGGTTATACGACGCGACACCGAACTAGATAGGGGAATTTTAATTGAACTGAAAGCTATTAATGCCGACACCAATTCATCAAAAGTAAAATCTTCTGTGAGCAATTCAACCTGTGACAGGAACCTATTTAAACTTAGATTCTGATTTATATTTTCAATGGTTTGGTTTGTTTTGATCGCGTAATTGATGACATTAATAGTCAATAAAACATCTTCTTTCCTTTTAAAATCATTCTCTTTTAAATAATAAGAAATAAAATTTATTGGCGAAGATCCAAATAATTCAATTTTTTTCAAACATTTTATAGATTCACTTGAACTATATTCATATCGATTTTCTTCTCGTAACTTTACATTCCACACGTAATTTCGTTTGAATGTTATCAAATAAACATAAGAATTATTTTTATTGTTGACTAGTTTTGGTAGAACCTGCCATTTCGACAACACTTTATTTAATATTAACGCCATAACAATTTGAATTTTGAACTATTTCTTCTCTATAGTTCTGCAATTTATGTTATTTATCAACTGTTTTTATTTTAAGGTTAAATAAATGATTCAATGCTGACAAAGTATTATGAAATGTCAAAACAACTCATTTGTAATCAAATATGAGTGCGTTTTTATTTGTGTTACAGTACAACTTATTTGAGTATTTAAACTGTCACCAAAGTCGGCTAACATTCATTTGCACATGCAGTACACTGCACTAGTACATAAAACCATATTTAGATGAAAATTATTATATGCTATTTCGAAAAATCAGAATGCGATTTTTTAGGTACTCTGATTTCATATACCAAAATTGGAGAATTGCATCCCAATATTGGAAAGTTGCATCACGAAAATCGAATATTGCATTTCAGAAATGAGAATAGATTTCCTGCATTCCTAATTTGATATTTTTGCGACCCCATTTTGGGATTTCGCATTCCAAATTTAGAAAAATACATTCCTGGTTTGAATTACTCACTGTAAAGTAAATTGAATATCAAATGCATTTATTTTGTGTATTTATCGCATTTAGTATGAAGTTGAATGGATGTAATATAGGTTTGATTTTATTTAAAGGATTTTATAAAATTTTATCGAAAATTGAAAACGATAGAAAATGAATACGAGAGCAATGTTATGGATCGATATCATGATCATCAAATGCATACAAAGGTTTCGAGAAAAAATAAACAAATGATTTAATATGTAAAAATGGAAAATATATTTGTGAAATGTTCAAGTTTCTTCATTAAGACATAATATTTTTTCTGAATTAGCTGAAGATCGTCCAAAATATGCCAATAGATCTAAATATGTTCGAATCAACCAAAATTGAGCCACCATTTTAAATAAATGAAAATCGAAGTTGACTCGATGTATGAACCATTTAATGGTCTGGATAATGCTGAAACTTTGTCCGGTATAAATACATCGCTGTGCATACTGCGCCATAAAAGTTATACGATCAACTGGATCACCATGTTGTCTAGCTATAGCACGAATGGTGTTTAAATTTCTAGAGAAAAATTAATTGTTCTCAAACACATCTTATCTGCCATAATTTTATTTTATACACTCACCTCACAATGAAAAGCATATTTCGCGGCATTTGTTTTAAAGTAACTAGTACAACATCAAAATGACGTCTAGCATCCTCTTGCATATAAGCAATATCTTCGTCAGATAGTCTTGTGACGAAACTTGGTCTCTTCATATCGATTGGTCGTTGCATCAAAATTTCAGCCAGTTTGTTCGAATCTGTTTTTGTTTTGTTTGTTTTTTTTTTTTAAATTTAAATTATTATTATTTGATCTTATTATAACGTTCTTTTTCTGAAACTGATTATTTTTATATTACACACCATTAACATTTAACTCTTTCGCATATTTGTCCATTTTATTTTGATCTTTAAGAACGATTGCCTCCCAGAATCGGCACAGCGACAACCGAACAGATGCTGGCAAAGTTTCATACAGACCGTGATCAAGTAGGACAATTTCCGGTTTGCCGGTTCTTTTATTCCGTCTCAAAAATACTGGAAAATTCAAAATTAATTTTTAATTAAAAAAGCGACGATTTCAAAATCTTACCGTTTCCAGGATGAGGATCCCCATGAACAAAACCTTATCGCCATGTATCATCGAGTTAATTATTGATATATTAGTTTAGGTTGCCTTTTACTACCAATGGATGCCCTTAATTACCTGGGGTTGAATAAATATTTGAAATTCTCAATTCTTTCAATAATTTTCTGTGTGATCTGCATGCATAGCGGTAAGCACTGCAGTATAGTAAAATAAACTGCTCGAAAATAATACATATTCGGCAAACGCAACAAAAAAAAAAACGATGAATGAACTTCCAATTTGAATTCAGTCTACGATAAGGACAAATGGAATTCCGAAAAATTGAATATTTATTCAACCCAAAGTAGCCTGAGGCAATCCAAATTTCAGTTTGTATGGTTTTTACCCGTATTGAAAATTTGTTCAGAAAACGCGGTGAATAATTTACGATCAATATCGGCAACATTGAATCTATCATTCTTAATTCGGTCTACGTCATTAATTTTATAGCCATCAATCCATTCAGCAGTCAAGATACGCTTCGAGGTCAAATCCCAGTCGATAGTCGGGATATGTATAAAATTGAATTTTTTCAATTCTTCAGCGCAACGTTCAGCATTATATCCCTCATGAACAAAGTCGAGTTCCTTTTGGAATTTGTTAATCATTAATGTATTTTTTGTAAAATATTTATTAGAATTCGAGTATGTTCATTGTTCACACCTGTTCCAGGTTCTTCCTTAAATCTTTCAAAATCCATCCAAAGTTATAGTTTTTGTGTATTATTTTTATAATATTTTGAAGAAACAAAACTGTTGCAAAATCCCCAACAAATCTATTAATTAAATCAATGTATTGTACTTTGACGGCAACATCTCGACCATCCTTTGTCTTTGCTCGGAATACTTGAGCCAAACTGGCAGCCGCGATCGGCTTATAATCAAATTCAGCAAACAGTTCTTCTGGTGATTTTCCAAATTCAGTTTTGAAGAGTCGCTTCACTTCGTCCGGTTTGCGTGGCAAACACTCATTCTAAAAGTCGAATGAAATTGGCGCATAAAGGAATGAATTTCAACATGAATAGGTAAAAAAAAAACCTCTAGCTTTTTCAATGTATTTGTATACTCATATGGCAGTATGTGATTTATAGCGGACACTCCTTGACCAATTTTAATGTACAATCCACCATTTGCTAGGCATCCATTTAAAATTCTTTCAGCACTTCTTAAATTTATATCTTTTATCAACTGCAAATGGGATGAAGTCAGAATTTACAATTCAATTTGAATCAGAATTTACAATTCAAATTATACCCGATTATATTCGTCCGTGCCTTCACTTATACCATGCAAATTCCATGAATAGTCAGCTGATATGAGTGCCGCAATTTTCAGTGATCTCAAAAATCTTGAAATGCCTCCAAAAACTTCGAATCTATTGTAGCCATCATATGTGATTGCACCAATAACTACACCGAGGACGGTTCTATTGAAATATCGCCTAAGGGAAATTGTTGATCTCCCCCTTGGCTGATAAATTGTCGCACAATTTGATAAATTCGAAAAACTTAAAAGTTTATTGTTTCGACTGAATTGACGTGCATAGATTAACATAGACATTTTATTCGAATAATAAAATGACAAATCTACTTTCTTAATTCCAACAACCAACAATTTGCGATAACGATATGATGTTTATGATTTGTGTTCACTCTTCTTTATTCATCGATGTTTGACGTTTTTGTCAAATTGAATTGTCAAAACCGGTAAACTGATTAGAACACCAAAATTTTCGATCGTTGCAGTTGTGAGCTCAGTTTCGTACGTAATTTTTGAAAACAATGAGTGTTCACGGTTTGAATTCATTCCTTGAACGAGAAAAGCGATGCTGTAAAGCCAATATTTATTTTCAAATTTCTGAATAATGAGTGTGTGCTCTTTAGTATTTTTTTCAGATTTGAATATACGCTCTAAAAACCTGAAAGTGGTGTTTGTCACCCTTTTCTGTAGTGAAGTAGGATATCAATGCAAATAAAACTAAAAACAACAAAATATTGATTGCATCTTTGTTAATAATTGGATTCTTTGAGGAGTGCCCACCGAGGTCTGACAATAACATTTCTTGTTTTTTGGTTTTTCGTTTCGAATCAAGCTAAAATTTGAAATTTTTTGAAGGCTTGCCCTAGGACCGGGATGGGATCAAACAAAGAAAATATAACCTAAAGATTTTCACAAGCTTTCATATCGTCCAAATTTCAAGGCATAAGACCCATCTCACACCGAGTTAGAGCAATCATTGCAAGCTTTAAGCAACCAAATATTTGGTCTTCAACTGATTGTTTGTTCGCAAGTGGTCGATTATGCGATATAAACGAAATGCAAGATTTGTTGAACACTGATCAAATTCTGTTTTTTTTTGTCAAATGAAAAAATAAAATATTTCATGTAAATTAAATTTTATTCGAATTTCAATAATTTATCATAAAACTCTGTTTGAATGCATTCTGAATTCTAGCCAGAAGAAACATGCAAGCGAAAATTGAAAATGATTTTTTCTGTACTTTTATTCTAATTTTATTTATCTTTAACTAAAATTGTTAAATAACTTAGCTTTTTAAACTCAAAAGATGTATTTCTGTGTGTCATCTTCTGATGGATTTCGAATAAATTCATTATTGAATTTTGGAATTATTTTTAGCGAAAGAAGGTAGCTGTTTGTTTTTTGCTGAACTTAAGCAGCAAAACATTATCGATTTCGGAAATCGTTTTTAAATTGTCTTTTTGTGTGTGAAAAAATAACAAAAGTTTTAATGTGCTTTGGTGGTTTGGTGAATATTTTAGTGAAATCCCTGAAGCTAGATGGAATTAAGAAGTTACGACTCCGCCATCTTCTTTCCGTTCGGATTGATTGAAATGATCAGATCATTTAATCTTTTTGTTATTAAATTACGATTGAAAATGCATATCAAAATCCCGTAGATGGTTCTCAAGATTTCAGTCAAGTCAAAATTGATCGAAAATTTTATGAAATACTCAGATTCGACGAAAATGTATTCTATTTATTTATATTGTTTTCTTCAGTTATCATTTAATCCAAAAAAAAAGTGATATCTATTCTTATTGCGTGACTATTTATGTCTCTTGTTGATATTTTGTTTCCTTTCATTTTCATTCGAGCTTGATTAGGAGTTTTTCGCTCTAAAAATGTAAGAGTTCATGCAACGATTTTTGCTAAATACATCCATTCGATGTAAGACGATTAAATTTCGAATATTTAAGCCTTTGATAATAATTCCACTGAAATAAGATTTTCTTTTTAGATTATGCATTTTCAGTATTTCAATTGAGTAAAAAATTGGAAAAAAGTTTCTACAATGAATATCAATGACAGGATTATTTGAGAGGTTGAGAGTAAAAGTGTCCAAAGTAATCTCACCTCCTGCTTCCACTCATAAATATTTCCATATGCAAGATAAGGAGGTGAGATTACTTTGGACAGTTTTACTCTCAACCTTGCATTTGATCTTTACTGGGAATTTTCCAAAAAAATATTCGTCCGCATCAAACTCGATGAAGTCATTAAATAAAAGCAAGATAAAGAGCCTCGAATTGTTAATCAATAAATAAATTGGATGTTCAGTGTTCATGGTACTTTTCACTATTTTCTTTCTGGAGTCAATTTTTTGAAAATGTTCGGATTTGCGCCATTGGCTATTAATAATTTTATAATTATTTTCATTATCAATTATTATTTCTTTATTTTGTTAGTTCCTCTCACCATAATTTTAATATTCTCATTTTTTCAAATTTTTGCGACATGACTTGTGTCCTGATTCAATGTGCCATGTCACCATACATGAAATGAAGAATGAAATCCGTCTTTGCTGATGATAAAAACAATGTGTATAAATTTCAGAAACATAATGAGAACACAATTCGAGAAACGTACAAGCAATCTTTATCGTAACTTCGGGTACGATTGAAACGTATTGGATTGAAATGCTGAAATTGTTCTCCTTTTATTCAAGCTTGTAAACAATTATGGATAGAGAATTGGATATTCCATGAACCGAAGTATCAGCCGTATCAAAGCGTTCTAGCAAAGCTATAACCTATTGTTCCGATGTACATTTCAAAAATTATCAAAAAAAAAAAACACCATTTCATCTGAGAAAAATCTTACAATGTAAACAAATTGTGAGAACAGCTGATCTATTTTCCGATCATCCAATTGGTTATCACGTTTCGAAAAGCAATAATAACATAACGTCAATATTCGTGGTCGCAAACTATATGTGGCACAAAATGTTCGATCCGAAACAATCTAGAAAGGCTTCCAAACCATTGATGGTTTTCGACTTTGCGGCTAAATTTTCAATACAATGTGTAAAAAAAATTGTTGTCCAACTAATGATAATCGTGCGAAATGACGATAAATTTTGCTAAAAAGATTTTTAGCTTAAATGCATTTTCTCTTAGTCTCTAATCATTCATTACGGTTTCGAAGTGTTTTTTTTTCCTTCACTGACTTTCAATATATTATTATTTTTCAGTTACTTAAATTATAAGAAATAATTTCATTTCAGCAGAAGAAAGAAGAATCATCTTTTTTTCTCGCCTAATACAGATGTGATAGATCAAAGCGCATGTCATGCGCCTCAATTTCTCATAGCATTCATGTTTCTTATGGACTTTTTCACTCAAACTAAAATGTATTATTTTTTCTTGTTTTAATTTTGTTTCTTCTTTCTTTTTTTGTTTCGTTCATTCGTTTTTAACACATCGTTCATATTATGTGAATTTTGCAATGTTAGAAAGTCTTATAGTAGTTTATAGTTTACATGTTCAAGCAATTACAACGGCTTTCAGCGTCTTTAATTTCATTGGGTGAATCTTTAAGAACAACTTCTTGCATATCTTCGGGTGATTTATTTTCTGTTGAATCCATGCCGGGTAATGCAGCCGCAACTCGACGAAACAATTGTTTAACATTGTAACCAGACTTAGCACTGGTTTCAATGAACATCACATTTAATTCTTTTGCTTTCCGTTCTCCTTCTTCAGTTGATACTTGACGTTTATCGGATAAATCAGTTTTATTGCCAACCAACATAATAATGACATCGCTACCTCGTTCAGTTCGCACATCATCGATCCATTTTGACGTTTGGTGGAATGAATTTGCATTTGTGATATCGTAGACAACAACGGCCACAGTTGAATCTCGTATATAAGATGGTATTAACGATCGAAAACGTTCTTGACCTAGAAAATATCATACGAGCAATGGATTTATTTTCTTTTCTCATCAACCAATGAATATGAATCACCGTTTATATTTTAAATGGTCAAAAGTTAGTGTGTCATCGATATTTATGTATTGTATATATTATATTGACCTGCTGTGTCCCATAATTGTAGGCGTACAGTTCGATCTTCTAAGTACATCGTCTTTGACAAAAAATCAATGCCTATCGTTGCTTGATACGTATTGTCAAAGCTATCATACATGAATCGTGTGATTAATGATGTTTTTCCTACACTTTGTTCACCGAGAAAAACTAATTTAAATTTTCGCAATGGATTACCAAAATCACCGCTAGTCGACATTTCTAAACGAATTTTATTACTATAATATCTTGAATTGTAACTCTTCGTTGGATTGCTATCCACACCAAAGAAACAAAATGAAAAGAAAGAAACAAACAAATTTCTAAACGAATTCCAAAATGTTGTGTGCAATTTTATTTATTGAATTAGTACACTTATATATGTTTGGGATTAAGTAACTTTGATCGGTTTTCCTATTTATTTTGCTTTCGTTTGATAGTCCTTTCTACTAATTATCAAATTGAGTAAACTACTAATGTATTATAGATTTGACGTGTCAAGCGACATTGGCGTGTCCATATATTTGAAATGTCATTAGTAAATGTAATGTAATCGTTTCACTCATTGGCGCCCTCTAACGATATTTTCGTGAATCCGTTTTGATTTGTATTGTTTCGTTCGACTTTGATTGTATTGTTATTCTCAGGTCAGTTTGAACTCACAACTTTGTTTTTTTTTCCTTTTCTTTTCTTTTATTCAAATAATTAATCTCATCGTCACAATCTATTCAATATTCTAAATAATAATAATAAATTCGTTGCAACTTGCAACAGACTAAGTTGCATCAGAAGCATTATAAGAATGATGGTGATAAAGGCATTTTAGATTATCGTATCAATGAACAAATAAAAATAGAAAAACAAAAATTTTTTAGTGAGAATATATGTAAATGATGAAATGAATTTTTCTTCCGTCAATTTCAAGCATTTTTATCTGTTGTGCTGCAATGCTCGCTTCCAGCATATTTACATTTCAGTATCACTGATTAGCTGTTCTTTCCAAGCATGCCTGAACATGACTTTCCAGATCGCTTAATTTCTGGTAAACAATCGAACAAAGCGGACAAGTATAATGTGACATTATCTCATTCGGTTCAATGTTACTGCCGCTGGGCAGAGATGTGAGACTCGTTGCCGACGTTTCAGTATAACTATAAAAACAATAAAAATTATTTTTAATCGGTTTAATGATCTGACCAAAAATTTGATAGGATAGGACAATTTTAACATTTAACCTACTATGATTGGGCTTCATCGACCAGAGCTTGATTACGTGTTTTCAATAATTTCATGTCAGCAATCATTTGATCACGTTCATTAGCCATTTCTTCGCGCGCCTTTCGTTCCAATTCAAAATCATTCCGGAATACTTCACACTGAATATCACAATAATATTAGCCATATATATATTATTATATTGAGTCAATCACTTACCTGAGCTTGAACAGCTCCTATTTCATCCCGATATTTGGCAATTAGATCTTTTGATTGTTTCAGATCCATTCTCAAATTTTCATTTTGTATTTTTAATTTATATACTTCGTCCTCGCTAGTTTGAAACATTTTTTGACTTGCAACTAATTCAACTTCAAGTTTATCTAAATTCTCCTGATGAATTTCTTCTAATTCAACTTTAGATGCGATCACAACGCTCAACTCTTTTCGCAGATCAATTACTTCTTTTTGTAGACGTTCTTTTTCGAGTCTTTCTGTATTTGTTTTGTTTTCTTTAGCCTGGAAAAGTGATTTACGACTTAATTCGGCTAGCTGCTGAAGCTCGGCCACCTTTTCTAGCAAGTCGTGGTTTTGATGAAATAACTATTGAAATAAATAATGGGATCTTATAGATATAATGCTGGCATAAAAGGTTTTCGAAAAACAAACCTCATCGTTGATATTCTTGAACTTCTTTAATTCTTCTTCGTGGCCATCTTTCAATAGTTTGACATTGTTATGCCAGCTATTCACCATTGAAAACTGTTGCCGCATTGTTACATTCGTCTTTTGCAGCGTATCTGAAAAAAAAAAATCAAAGATATATAAATAAACAAAAAACATATTTTATGTTTTGAATTTAAGTTGAATGTTGACTTTAAATTGAATTTACTTTTAAGATGATTTCTCTCTTCAATCAAACTTTGAAGTTTTTCGATGTCTTCCGTATTGGTTGAACTACTTAAGCTTGGAAAATAGCTTTTAACATTATTCTGAAAAAAAAAAATTGCATTGAACAATCCATATCACAACAATTAATTTTTTGCGAAAAAATATTTTCTCACTTTCATAGTATCGCAATCGATGGCACCCAAAAGGAAACTTTGAGCCAACGTAGTCGTTGGATGTGGCCGACCATTTATTTCAATAGATGTTGGCTGTTGAGATGATTTAAATGAGCTCTGAACTGATTTGGGTTGATTTTCGTTTGAACATATAAGTGACAGATCATTGGCTGTGCTCGTAATGCAATTGGCGCTCATTTTTTCCGATGTATCAATTGAACTTGTTTGCCCATCAATTTGTAATGCATTCGAAAGCAATAATTTATTTGCTGAATTCAAACTGTTTTCGCTGATAATACTTTCATTATTTAACAATGATGCGTCCAAAATACTATACTGTAGCATCGATGGTGTTTCATCGAGTACAATGAACGATTCTTCATCCGCGGACATTTTTGTATTGTCGTCTGTTCTCTGAAACTGATGTATCCAAATCAACACTCAAGACTGTAACACGTTTGATTCTAAATTTAAACAAATATTCCACACGATTACTCGATATAGTGAAGGAAATAATTTTATTTTCGTCGCATAAACTACAAATGATAAAAATTCGCAAAAACTACAGTAAATAGTAATAAATTGCAGTGAAAAATAATGAATACACTTTGAGATTTTACTGTAAACTGCAAACAATGTTGTAACACTCGGATATCGTTATTGGTCGAATGCACTATGCACTCATTAAACAACCATTACGAACACATGGACAAAAAAATGCAAAGAAAATCATAAATTCGAAATGAAAAATGACCCTATGGAGAGAGTTGAGAGTGTCTTTTATAGAATATGGCAATAAATAAGTCGCAAATGATTTTGAGTTGATAATAGCAAAACCATACACAAAGAATGAGAGTTTTTTTTTTGAAGAATTTTTACTGGTACTAAATGCCAAAGCCATATGATTCTGCATTGTAGTACTAGATGGGTGGCGGGAATTTTTAAATGTATCATATGTATAAACTATACGTTTTTACATAGACGAACACTACAATACGAATACTAGGATGTATTTTGTCTTTTAACAACATGTACCATGAGATTATAACATCTGACTGATGATTATTTTGAATTGTTTGTGATGCTAAAACGACGTGCATGAAAAAAGGGGATAACAAGGTTGAATGTGTATTAATCCGCAATCATTGTATTTTCCAGCGTATATAAATTTCTTTTTTATGCATCATTTCATCACTATTCATAGTCTTTAGTGACAATGTACCTCACATAATATTTGCTCGCTATTTACCCATTAACATCAAGTTCCGTTTGTCGTGTCAAATATGAACTTCACGTTCCATAGCCCATCTATAATCTTTTATACATACACATACATATTGCCGATTTCTTGTCACTCTAACCGTTTTCTGATTTCAAACAGAACGGAGATTTAAGCAAAAAAAAACGGAGAGAGAACAAAACAGCAATATTATTACATATTTATTTGTTTATAAATTGAATTTTATTTATAGATCCAAAAACAAACATATACATTTGAATCTTAAATGAGCTACACAATTTTATCCGTTTGAATTCAAATTTCAATATTTATTTGGAAGAGAATATTTATTTAAATAAAAGATTCAGGTAACAGGGTATTCAGTAAATACTGAATACTATTCACTTGTAGTACACAATAATGATAAGTAATTGAATGGGACACTGTTTTTTGTTTCCCAAAAAATTTAATTGAATACATAGTATTAAATAATGTTACAATTGAATTTGAAAATAATTTTTTGATTAATTTGTGATCAATTGAACAAAATAAAAATTTATTAAATGCATAAAACGATCACAATAGAACCAATGAAAATACGCACGACTCAATTGGTACGCATTTTGAAGGCAAAAACGATTCATTCGTTTATGCAATGTAAAATCCAAACTGAAATAAAGCGAATTTATAGGCAATTTTTATCGATTTGAGTGATAGTTTATATTCCATTTCTTGGAATGGAGCTCAGGAAACTGGGATCAACCGATGCAACTTTAGCTTTTGTGACAATATGCAGAATGCAGAAAAAGAAAACAAAAACATTAATCGAAATCAATACGACTCACCTTATTGCATAATGTGGGTTTATTTGCAGAGATATAAAAAAAATACTCGAGCCTTGAACCAATAATGTGGAAAGAGATCGTTTTCAAACAATTTTTGGAATTTTTTTTTTTCTTTCTCTTTTGCTTGAGAAGTTTTTTTCCAGTTCGTGTCTGACTCACGGCTGGCATGAAATATTGTATACTTGCCAGGGTTTGTTATAATCATGGTAAGTTATCGGTATTGCGCGTTGTATCACCCATTTCTTACCAGGATTGTAACACACACTGCCAACCATGACCATTCGGGCATTATAAAATCATGTACAAAAATTGTTTAGAAGAGATGACCTTATCCGACTCCATAATTCGAATAAAATGGAATTACCTGTTAAAAATGCATGCATGCAGAATAACAGGCTCTGGAGGACTTGGCAGTCTATTTCCTTTATAAGGAATATGACCATGATAAAAATTGACTTGAAAATTGAATCATTCTGCATAATATTTGATAAATATTAAAAATCACCTTTGTGTCTATTGATCGAGTGTCGTGATCATGAAAATGAAGTTTCAGTTTAGATTTTCCATCATCACTTGATCCCCGTAATTGAGAAAATTTATATTGCCATACAACTGAAGAGTCGGCACCCTCAGTTAGCGAAAATCCTAATTGCCAATCCAGTGTTAATCCACCACTGCGACCATGATGTGATACTGCAAAAGTTTTTCGCTGCAACAACATTAGAGATTATAAATATAATGTAATGCGAAATACGAAATCTCGTATTTTAATGGATGAAAGGTTTTTTAAAAATATCAGCACAAATTAATTTCGAATTTGTAATATCGATTCCAGCTATTTGTAACAATTGAAATCAATTATTTAGGCCTATATGAACGATTTTGCAGCTGAAGAAAATGTCATTGGTCACCTATATTTTGTGCTGATCAAATGAATTATAAGATTCGAAATATCTGAATTTGTGCTGACGATTTATGTATAAAAAAGTCGTATAGTTCAAATAAAAGTTTAAAAATAATTGATTTTTTATTACAGATAGAAATTCGAAATTTGACAAATAGTATTTAATACTCACACCTAGCCTAATAACACTGGTTATTATTGTTGAATTCCAACTATTCTCAATTCTTAAGAGCTCTTGTCGTGTTTCGACACTAAGGTAACGTGGTACTGTATCTGGCGGTGAACTTTGAAGTAAAAAACAATGCTGTCGCGCATCAACGGTTTCAGATTCTTTAATCACACGGAACATAGTTTGATAAACTTTATATGCACTGGTGGGTTTTGCAAGGGTTGTTACACTCAGCTAATACAATAAAATGTTAGAATATTCATGTTTTTGTTATCGATTTCCAATAACAAATAAGGGCTTAAAAATTTTTAAATATAAAAAGTAGCCCCAATCGTACCGGTGGTGAATCAAAAAGCATGACCTCGGTTCCTTTCAAAACTAAAAACTGTGGTTTGTATGTTTGCCATGGTATATTATTGTTAATAATACTCTCGTTAGCCCAGCCCATGTATTCCATTCGTTCGCCAATTGCAAAGTTCCGATTATATAGCTTCATCTTGATAACAACCATAAGATAAAATTAATTTGGATATTTTTACATTTGAATCAATCAAATAATACTATTACGATACCTGTAATTGTGTTAATCCCACAATATTATCAGCTATAAATTTGAGCCATTGGCTCAAAATGGCTAAATCATCACAATGTATGATTCCACTTGATACACCATTGAGTCCACGCACTTCAAATGCATTTTTGCGAAGTTTGTCCGTGCCAAATATATAGCGTGTAACGTATGCCATCATAAGAGGTACTTTAAAGAGAAGACAAAAAAAAAATTATAATTTTAACAAATATCATAAGGGGGAGGAGGATGTAATGTTAGTTCGAGTGATTGCTTTTCGGTTCAGCAAAGCCGTCGAGCCGAGTTTATTTTAGCTATTGAGCTGCTCATTTGTGTAAGTATTGTGTCGCTATATAAATAGTTCATGTACCGCGTCATCATACATACGCTAATGAGGAGCTCAATGGTAATTTCCGAAAGTTATGAAAATTTGAGCTCAAAATTATGATCCTATTTGTTCGTTCAACTATCACTTTTCAATCATTTCCCTGAAATTTTTTTAAGAACTGTAGAAAATTATTATTGTTAATAGTTAATTCTGCCATGGGATGGTCTCATATGCCTTTTTACCAACATTCCGAAAAACACGCGAAAAATTTGTGGAACTCGCCACGAACGTATCCTGTGTCATGCGCCATACTAAATATTTTATGACACTCTTGAAAAACTAACATATGCAAATATCGAACAATTAGTGAATGAAAATTTTTCAGCAGGATTCGATGTCGAAAATATGATACAATACACAAATAATGAAATGACTCATGATCACCGAAGAAACATGATTTGCATTTTTTGTTACGATCATATCCAAAATGTTGTCCCGTATTCATGTTTTATGCTCTCACTTAATGAATTATTTCTTTTGAATTCAATGACGTTCATCGTATCACCTGATAAAATATCGACCCATTTCTTTTCAGGCTCAGAAGAAATCGAAACCGGTCGGCTATTATTCACCAATTTTTTCCATCCTTCGTCTTTTTTCAATTCAGCGCACATTGCATCATTATCGGAATCAGGTGTTTCTCGCGCCACTAGATTTGAAAGATTCACGTCAAAGAATAGTTGAATAGTAGTCAGCATCGGCATATGACGGCCATATAATGAAAGATAAAAAATATACATATCGAAAACGTTCATTTATAATGATCGTATATTTCAATTGATATTATCTACAATCTACATTAAAATCATTCTTACATTGCTTTTGTAGAAATGGTGTAGCCGCTTTATAATGTTTCACGGTTAATATGACGATATCACCTGAAAATGTAGTGTTCGGTGTTCGTATCGGCAATTAGTTGTATTCATTAGCATAATGATAAACGATCAAATAAATGCGATAGTGATGATAATAAATATATTTTTCTGAATGTTTCATAGTTGGTTATGGATTGAAATTAAATTGCACAAGGGGCTAATAAGTCAATTTCTATTCGTCTATATGTCTTCTATTTGTTTATATGTGTGTCTACCAGAGGTCAGACGGACAGCCATATTTGCTGTCCGTGTCCGTCCGTGTCCGGATAAAATGATGCTCCTGCTCGCTCGTGCTCGAATAAGACACTGTCTACCATTTCTTTTCGCCTTTATGCGTCTCTATTATTTTCTATGCGCTCTTTTTTTGTCCATTTGCTCCCTATTCTTTGTATATTTTTCATTAAAAGAAATATGACGCGAGAAAAAGTTATCGAACGGACGACGAATAAAAGAAAAAGTTATCGAACGGACGACGAATAAAAGAAAAGGAACCGCAAAGTACAAAAAGACGGAACATAGAATGCACAGAACGAAAAACATGAGAAATGGAAAAACAAAAATGCATGGAATCGAAAAATGGGAAAAAAGGAAAAATGGAAAAAATATAATGCATAGAACCGCTAATAGGGAAACATGGAAAAAATAAGAATATGCATAACGTCATCACTAAGCCGGTGAGGAGTGGAGAGTAATACATAACACGCTGTGTATAGCGCTCTCTTTTTTTCTCTCTTTCTTTATTTCATTCAGCCGACGGAAAACATGTTAATTCAACAGCACAGTGATTTTATCAATTCCGTTATGTGCGATGTTAGTATGAAC
>GL501481.1:359430-385290 GCA_000149185.1 Mayetiola destructor | reverse complement strand
GTATATTCGCACAGAACGGAATTGACAAAATCACTGCGCTGTTGAATTAACATGTTTTCCGTCGGCTGAATGAAATAAAGAAAGAGAGAGAAAAAGAGAGCGCTATACACAACGTCTTATGTATTACTCTCCATTCCTCACCGGCTCAGTGATGACGTTACGCATATTATTTTTTTTCCATTTTTCCTTATTAGCACGTCTATGCATTATATTTTTTCCAGTTTTCCTTTTTCGATTCTATGCATTATTTTCTTTATATTTTTCTTGTTTTTCGTTCTTTGCATTATTTTTTCTTTATATTTCCTATTTATTCTGTAGTTATTAGCCCCTTGAGATTGCATTAGATTCACATATTGTCTTGTGAAAATGTGTAGAATAATGGGAATGATAAAACGAGAATATGTGGCGGATATTTGATCCTGAATGAAAAAAGAATATAGTGACGGCTTACCAGCATTTCGTAAGATATTAACGGTAGCATCATGGTCACATGCCGTTATATATTCACCGTTGACCTAGTATAAATAAATAAAATAAAAAATGTCGGCTATTTTTTAAAATCGTTTTGTCTTTCCAGTTAAATATACAATCAAGTGCGATTGATCGATTGTTTAGAGAATGTGTAATGTTTAATGTGTATTTGAGCTCACCCAACTGAAAAACAGAAAATTGTTAAGAAAAACTGGTATTTTATCGCCATTAACATTCATTCACTCACAAATATCAAAGTATGGTGCAATGTGTGCCCGTTCATTATACACTGTGCACATTGTACAACCAAAACAATCATATGCAATACAACAACTTGTTTTCTTTCTTTTTCGTTTTTTATACATGTAGTTTTGAATTATTATGGTGGATTTAAAAAAAAATAAATCTTACCTTGATTATCGCATCGCCAACAAATAGCTGACCCGTTAGATCAGCTGCTTGATCTTTGTAAATCTTCGATATCAATATCGGGAGCTTATGTTCAGCACCACCTTTTATACTGAGGCCAAGTCCACTATTTTTATTGCGTCTGATTTGCACCATTCTCTCCTAAATCATGAAATATCCATTTAATATATAATAAATATGAATAGAGATATTGAATAAATTGTGCTGACTCCCTTACCTTTGATTCTGTTGGCGGTCCTAGGCTTGTCGAAGGTGTTGATGTATCAACTTTTTGTAATATCAACAATTCCATTGTTAGACGTAAGCGAAACAGCTCTGGGTAACCTTTTCCATCACTTACACATACCATACCCGTTCTAACCTAGAATCATCATAAAATTCATTGATTTATGTTATTCGTTTCCGACAAAAAAGATTTCCGTCAAAATTCACCTTTAAATTTTGTTCCATCGTTTCTTCGATTGGAGTAGCCATTTTGATTGTATTGAACTTCATTTCCTATCAAATGAGAACAGTATTAAAATATAAATCCTTCAATATTTAATTGCATTTAATGGGACTGCGAGGATTTCAAAGATTTTTTTGGAAATGCGATGGAAAGAGGGAATCAATAACTTTTCAACGTGCCACAAAACACTTTGATCTGCCAACTGTTTAAATGCTCATGCTGAATTTTTTCTTACATTTTTGTAGTTAAATATAGTTTTTTGTGTCATGTTCTTTCAACGTAATACGAAAAAAATGCAAAAAAAAACAATTTCGGATCAATGCATTGCTGGTGTATCAAAGAGGGTCATTGCCATTTTACTGAAAATATTACGGTTGGATTTTGTCTCATTTGTGTCGGTGGTCGTTTGTTTGTCGCCTGTCTCTGACACGCGTGCTTGCATGTGTTTCATATCCATTCGAAAAGCATCGATACATTTTCATTTATAAATGGTATAAGGAAGCAAGATGGATAGACATTTTTTATTGAATAATTAAATACTATCTAGGACCTGTATTATTTGAAAAAAAAAAATGTGAAAAGTGCGTAAACACCGTTAAAGCATGTTATATTAAAGCAACAGTAAGCCAAAAGTTAGCTCGTGCTAATAGCCATACCTCAAGGCCGTCCATCTTCTCTACAAACTGTTTCTGTTTTATTCAAAAAGTAAATGTGATTGGGTACCAATCTAGCTGGCCAATAAGACACAGAAAGGGAAGATCTGGCGGCGACGTTAAAAAGTTCTCCGAATATACTGTTTCGAATTTGGTTGTATTTGTGTGCCTACGTGCAGTTCAATGTGTAGCATTTTTCTCGATGAATATATATAGAAAACAGGTATAAACAGCATTCGGTCGTACCGAATTCACTAGTAAGCACCACAGGTCAATTTTGAAGCTAACATCAAAAGATAAGGATTTAAAAAGAAAGATTTTCGAAATGAATCCAATCGAAAAGTCTAACTTGGTCATATTTTTTTGAAAATTTTGAAATTTTTGAAAATTCTAGAGTTTTTGAATTTCAAAAATACGCTCGTTACAAAAATTTCGCACGATTGTACATAACTATTGTCCAACGGGAAAGATATAGATTATTATAATAATAGCATATAATTAGCAGGAAATTTAGCAAAGGTACATCGAAACTAAATTAAACTATTTTTTTTGATTTGTCAGACATTTGCGTGATTCAATAAAGTATCGATTGGCTGGCCAGGGCTAGCATGACCTTTAACAAAGTTTAAACATTAAAAAACGACGTATCGTATGATAAAGATTATTCAAAACTGAGAACGTGCGACGGATAAAAATTTCATAATGGTGATTTGCTATTTTCATTTGCGAAAAGGTTACCCAGGGGCCTATTTCAGAAAAATTCTCTTTTGAGAAAATCTCATGAAAGTTTTTGCATAAGCATTTAATAAGTGCGAAAAGGATGCAAAGATAGTTAAGAGAGAAATTCTCAAAAACATGTATCAAAAATTTGAGATTTTCTCAAATATTTATTTTATGAAATAGGCCTCAAAACCTAAATTTTTGATATTTGTCTATTTGAGAGGGGTTGAAAAATACAAACTTGTACTGAGCTTTCCTCATACAAAAGGCTCACCATGCACCACTATTGGTAAAGCTACTGATCTTTCCATTGCAAATGTTTTTAAATTAAAAATTTTTTTTTCTTTATAAAAAAAATTATTTGAACTTTTGTTTCATACAATTAATATGGTACTTTGCAGAGCTACATGCCTTTATTGTATTAGGTTCGCCAGGGTATGGAACAGGTACGCGTAGATATGTAACTCTGTATTCTATATCCGCATCGGTTCGCAAAATATTTCGCAAATCAGTTCGCACATCAGTTCGCATTAGTCGTCATCACACTATCCGCCTGTTAGCACATATCACTATCGTTCGTATTTTTATAAGGAAACTTCCATCTGTCTATAATACCATATAATGCAATAAAGTATGTATCTATGCTATTATGGAAACATACCTTTATGTGTACCTGTGAAGTGCACCAATGCACCATTTTAGCAAAGATACACACTTCTTCATATTGTATGATAGTTAGAGGTGTTATACATGGATGGCGCCAAAAGAAATGTATATATTAACCATCTCTTTATGACATTTCAAATAGTTCGACAAGAACGACAGCGATCTGTGCCTGTTAGTGAGTGACGATATCAGAATATGGCATATGATGAACAATTATTTATTTCTTTTTTTTTTTTTGTTCAGTCTGGTTTGAAGTCGAATTTTAGAATGCTTATTTTTCTTAACAAATTTCTATTTATAAAAGTTCGCATTAGCGATCATGCTTTACCGCTGAATTTTAAACATTTCATGTCGTATTCTGATATCGTCACCACTGACAGGCGAATAACGTGATGACAGCTCGTGCGAACTGATTTGCGGAACTATTTTGCGAACAGATGCGGATAAAGAATACAGAGCGTTATTGTTCCGTGCCCAATGGGCACTTCCCATGCGTACCTATTGAAACAAAGGCATGTAGCTCTGGGTTGATAACAAAGTCGAATATTTTTATACATTTTGTTTTTATTCATTTTTCTTCCGTTAGCACAAAATAAAACTAACCAAAGCGTGCAGAAACAACGAACTAAACATGTTTCAAATTATACGTATATATTACGTTAAGCTTAGCGGCATTTATTCAACATTTAGAACTGGTTTTTTTTTTCATAGCCATTGAAATTGTTGTGTTGGTCTTGAGTTTCTCGCTTCCTCTTTTCGTTACAAATTCTTTCATTTTCTGATGATGAGATCACGAATACATGCAACTCTTGCCATGATCAAATGATGCGATATGCTTTGATATGGTACAATTATATTAGGCCTGTTCATTTTTCAGAAAATATCTTGAATTATTAGTGGACTCGAATCTTTGTGAGGTATTGGGCGAAAAAAAATCAAACGGACGACAATGCTGTAAGAATATAGATGAAGATGCAATATTATTATCCCTAGGGGAACCCCTCAAAACTGTTTATCACACAGTATACAGTAAGAATCCATATTTTATTTACTTCAATAAGTATAATTTTATAGCATAGATATTTTAAATAAACTTAATAGCTTTATCGCCATCGGGCTGAGTAGCTGAGAATAGCTTCAAAGATTTCAAATCCAAATCGGACGACAAATAATAGGTCAATCGGACAACAAAAAACCCAAAAGATGTTAGTTTTAAGTGAAAGAAAAAACGAATACCAAATTTTAATAATCGATATTGCACATGCGATGGATAGTAATTCAAAATATATTCTTAAGAATGGACCGGTCTGAGACCATTCTTCGCTGATATCAGTACACAAAATGTAACTAGTGACCTTTGACCATAGATGATATTTGGCTTTATAGAATCTGTTTTGAAAATAGTGTTATCATTGAACCTGAGACATCAAACATATATATTTTCCATAATTTACAATAAAGGCATGTCTGCACAAATCCTCCGAATAATGGAAAAATAGAACAAAGATGAGAATTATATCGAATTGATTGTTGTTTTTCATATGAATGAAAGTGTCTCTGCATCGTATGAATGCGTCTTGATTTTAACATTCCATTCAATGTATGTATATGTATCTACATTGTGGACTACTAAAGTTGTATTCATGAAATATTAAACAATTAATTGATCGCACATACATTCAATTCGACACCATTCCTTATTATTTTTATACATACATATATTATACTTTTTCGTATCGTGATTGTATTGGTACGATCAACTGAAGTAGGGAATTAGCGGCTATAAAAGTTGTTACAGATCGTAAACACTGTTTAGTGGATTTTGTTAATCATTTGGCCTTTGAGACAAGACTCATAAACGAATTAAGCTGCAAAATTGAAATCATAGCGGCATCATCTATTGTTTCTTCCATTTGAAACGAAACGGAGAAATATATTAGAACATCATTTTATGTATCTAATTTTTAATGTGGAAAAATACAAGAATAGCGTAAATTTGCAAAATGTTGGTGTTTACGGTGATTTGTACGTTGTTGAAGATGAAGGAGCAAAACAACAATTATTTGGATTATTTTAATGATAATGAAATGTTTGAGGTGTCAATAAAAATTTTCAACGCAAATTGTGTCGATTATGGAACATAGAACATTAGGGATACATAAAAAAACATAATAATTTTGGCTTCTATTGATCCCAAATTACATCCCACATTCCACATTAATTTATTTTAATTATTATACTTTATATTTCAATAAGTGGCATAGATTAAATATATGTTAGAAAGGTTACTCAAACCATGTGTAGAAGTTAATATACATATATATATATATAAATATTACCGCCACAGCGAGTGAAATATATTTAGCTAAGTGCTGACAAAATATATGTTCGATCATATGGAAAGAATACACCACCAAGAAAACTAATTATGTAAGTAAAAAATAGATATCACATCCGTTTATTGCCAAACAATATCATTGAATTTTAACTGTTAATTATTTTTTTATAAATTATATGTTACTCTGTATTTTTTCCTAATTATATATATTTTTACTGATCGTTTATTCAATTTTTTCTTTCATTGTTTCACTGCCGAATACAGGAATACACAGCAGTCAATTATTTTACATTAGGACAAACCCGGCCCGTTTATCATAAAAAACATTTACAAATGTGAAATCTGCTGATTGTGAAATGTTTGGAACGCGATTCCAACCGTCTTGTTGGAAACGGTTTACTGATCAAGAAAAATCACTATGCTTTATGTATAATTTGTAGTAACTATTTTTTGGAATCATTCAACAGTCAACATGCTCGGCGACCAATTTGAATTACGAGAGTTGTGAAATTAGTGCAAACGTGTAATTTCGATAAATTTCGATACGAATGATAAAAGGCAATACTTATATCAAGTTTGGAAACTGGGACTAGATGAAATGTTTAACTAGATAAATCAATAAACAAAGATCATATTTTGTGCAAAATTTATATGTGGCAAAATTTATCAATAGTTTAAAATTTGTGCAGCAATACTACTTTTCCTCTTCTGATCCATTTCTTCAGGAGAATCGCATTAATTACTTCGTGATGGTCATTAATCAGTGAATATCATTTTCGAAATTGATTGATCAAAAAGAATAGATTGATTGACACAGATGCAACTCTCTCTTATTCATTGGAGATGTGTGAAAACACCATTCGAATTGCATATGCTTGCTGTAGTGAAATTTATTTCGTGTGTGTTTTCTTTTTTTGATTTCTTTCTTTTTATTGACATTCATTTATAAATCAGAATCAAACCATGTCATGAAATTTGAGGAATTGAGTTGTTGAAAATCCGAAGTGATTCTTTTTTAGGTTCAATCTACTTCAAACAATAAATCAATTTTTGAGAAACGAAACTGAGAATGAAAGTGGTCTGTGTGAGAAAAATATATATATAATAGTGGACGAAAAATCATTCAACTTTTTTTTATGATAACGCTAAACTATTCAACTTGACGGCATGAGCGATAACTCTTATTTAGCACCAATTGATCAACAACAACCAAACGATTCGGCTCGAAACACCGATGGACCATCTCATGCTGGGATACAATACCAAGCCACACATATCAATCGATTTCCAATTCCAAGTCAACCGCATGCAAATCAACAACCACATTAAAATCAAAACGAATACGATAATTGTCCAGATTATGATGAATCGAATGCAGGCACTTATGACACTGCAACGAAAACCGGTGCACCAACGGCCAAACGACCTAAGCGAAATAATGGTAAGTTGGTTCAAATCTGTCCCAATAATTGAATCTATAAATACTTTTTTCAATTAAATTCCCAGATTCATCTGAATACAATGATCCGGCTGATATTCGAGTTGAATATGGGCGCGAAGATCTTTATCAAGAGAACACCAATTTCTACAAGCAAGGTTTTCCAAATCAACATCACATCCAGTGGGAGCAATGCACCAAGTATAGTTTGCAAAATTTCCGGAATGCCATGAGAACAATTGAAATCGAAGGGATCTTATTATTGAATTTTAATTGAATTTCTCTCAAGATTCTCTGTGAATTTTGTTCACAGAATGCTTTTCGAAAATTTTATTACCAGAATGTTGCCAGTGTTCTCGAAACGCTGCTGTGGATTAATTTTTTTATAAACTTTTTATTATAACATTCTGTGAATAACATTCTGGAATAACGTTCTGGAATAACACTCTAGAATAACGTTCTTGCTTGCAAGGACCACTTTAATCCTCAGGCAATCAAATATATATCTAAGATATTTGAAATCAGTTTTTGTTTACTATGTCGTTGCTGGTTTAAGGAATGGATATTATGGTTGGTTTAAGTTTGATGAACATTCCAGCAGAAGAAAAATAGTTTTATTTATGCCATTTTCGTAGGCTTTTTAGCGAAGCTCACAACATCGATCGGGCTAGATTGTTTCTATATTAACATTAATCGAATCAATACAAAGCATTGTTTTGTCGCGAGAGGTTTTTAAGATTTTTCCTCCGCTTTTTTGGAGTAAATAAGATATATTGTTTGGGCACTGGATCTTGTTTTCAATAATCATTATTTACTTGACACTAAAAATTGGTTTTTCTTCCATCCCAAATGATGATTGAAAGATACAATTCACGTATCTTTCGAAAGGAGATATTTATCGATGGATGAATGCATCAAAACAAAACTGCGTAACGGAGAACCATGGGTGGTAAAAGCTGGATTTGAATTTCCAAATTTGTCTAGGATGAGTTGGTGACAGTTTGATCACCAGTAGCCAGAAGTTGTATTTTTTTAAAGCTATGATGTACAGTGACTTCCGATTTTCTTGTAATTTTTACCGATATTTGATCTATATATTCTTTATTTTGAACAAGTTAATTTTAAAAAAATACTATCAACATTTCGATTTAAATTATTTTAAACAAAATCTTTTTTGTTGAGAAATGTTCTCAAATATTTCAATTTTTTGTATTTTCATTATTTATTATTAATTACACTGTGCTCGAATCGGAGAATATTTTCTGCATAAACGTGGCACTCGAAAAAAAAGATTAATTCAAGTGCGCTGAATCCAAGGGTGCTAGTCGTGTTTATGGATTAGTGAGTGTTTGCGCGATAACGTCAAAAACGCCAAATTCTTTTTGTTCGTTATGAATCAGTTTCATGGCCCGGGGGTCATGTTAGGACCAAATAAAATTGTCAAATGTCAAAAATTTGTCAAATTTGACATTCGACGAAAAAATTGATGATGCCGATCGTTCATTTTCAACTGATATGCAGCTAATTTTTGCTAATTTTGCTAATACTTCGTCGATATTGCGGACATTTTGACGTTTATAAATGTCACTTCCCGGTTCGAAATGATAATATTACAATGACAGATTTCTTAAAAGTATGTAATCAGAACGAATTCAAAGGAAGAAATTCGAAAAGTAGACTTAATCATCCTTTATCCTATATGTGTATCGTCTAACTCTTTCTGTGGAACTGCTCTTGGGTTCTCTGTTTCTTGGGTTATTTTTGCGTCACCTAAAAGCTTGCAGTCTCCTGTGGAAAGTTTTTATGAAATCTGTTGTCATCATACAGGTGATTTTGTGCCCTATTTATTTTAATATTTTTACTAGTTGTTACTATACTTTATCGATTTGTTTGGATACTAGCTTTTGTGCTCCATTCTGGATTTTTCAGCCATCAATTGATTTGAAATTGTTTTGAATTATAAGGAAAAGCTTTCTTTAAAATAAAAAATGTTTAGAAAAATGGTTTATTGGATTTGCGAATTCGAATGAAATTTCTCAGGAGAATACTATATAACTAGGCTAACAAGAATCAGTTTCAACCCCTATTTTAGCAAACCGATAGACCTATTTTAATCAAAATGATATCAGATCACAGCGGCACTAATCCTTACTCTAAACACACGAGTATGATATACATATACATATTCTTGTTTTCCAGCTCCTGTTTCCGGACGTCTAGGTTTTGATTGTTATCTAGGTTCTGATTATTGATAATACCGATCTATGCTAGATAGCAAATCATTGTGAACAGTTCTTGCTTTGAAAGTTATCATATGTTCCGTTTTCTCTGGTGTTTTCCTTCATTAATATAATCGATTATTATGCTTTATACAGGGTGCGATAAAATTAACTCCCTGATTCATTTTCTAAATCGATCAAAGAATAGAATATATGTTTTTTTTTTCTAATTTCTAGAACAGACATATAATTTGCACCAATTAATTTCATTTTTATCATTTAAAAGAGGTATTTTCATTGAAATGACCACAATTTTATGCTCGCTGACAAAATTTGTTTCATTTACACGATTTCCGTTAGTTTTTGCCCAATTTCGAGCGATTGGACAACATATACATAACATAAATAGTTGTGATGGGCTCTCATGCTGGCTGTAAACTTACCAAAATTGTTTCCAGTCAGAAATCAACCAGGGACGGGTGCGGATCAATCAAATTAGGTTAATCGAAATCAAGCCAGAGATGTTAAATGGGCCATATTGAGCACAATGATTTTTGTAGATTTGCGAATTCTTCCTTGTTTTCACTGTGATGCTGAAATTCTCTCCAATTTCTCAAATATCAATTTAGTATTTATTCTCTCTTATTAGTAGGTTTACTTATTAAATCTAAAAACTTCACAATATTTTCATCATTAACGAATTGAAAGTGAAAGCACCAAAAATAACATATGATTTTTTGAATGTAAAATTTAGAATTCGTATGACACACAAACACAATTCGTCTAATGGAACAATCGAAAAAACGCTTATTTAAAATGAGTGTAATTCCCGAACAATATTTTATTGTCCAATAGTTTTGTTCAATTGTTTATATATTTATTTATTTCATTTGCAATTGTTCTCTTCCGGATAGAAAACACGACCCTGCATGGTCCTCATATATACGAGTGGTAAATTTATAATTATTAATTTCACATGAATAGCCTGTTTTTATTCGAACAGCTCAATCTTGTGTTTTTTTGTTTTTAATCATAAATTTAACTATTATCAATTATCAATCACCATTACACATATGAACTGTACACATATAAAAGCAACAGCTTAGCCAAATGAGATAAAATGTCGATTCAAATTTTAATAATCAAATTGATTTCAAAGCTAAAATTTTTGACTGAAACAACGTTTACTTAATAAATTACTCGTCTCGAATGTATAAAGCTGTAGGACTATCGTTTATATCCATACGACAGTTAACTGGCACATATACTGAAAATGTACCACCGAATCAGCTATTTGTGTCAACTAAATTTTTGGCATTTATTGTAGATATACGAAGCGAAAAAATTTTCAATGTTTACATTCCAGATACGTTTGGCATAATTCCGTTACGATTGCTTTATGAAAACCGTTTATACTGCACATTGTGTGTGTTAGTGTTGGTTGGGGGAGCTCTTGCTACCTTCGCTCAATCCATCTCGTATTCTTATATACGTCAATTATTTACATATACTATTGCGCACGAATCTCATTTTGTCTCCCATTTAACGAAAGGGGAAATGAAATGTCGTTAGTTTTGCGATTTTATTAATTTTTTGTGCTATTTCTGTGCTATTATGCGCATGCCAAGAATGGAATTTATAACAAAATCGAAAAATTATTAGAAATCGAATTTGGTAAAATTTGAAAGACGTACGACTTCAACGTCTGTATAAATGAAAAATAAAAAGTCAAATAATCAAGCAATAGCATTTTTTTCAATCAAAATGTTTTTAATAAACACATATTGATACTTCGAAATATAAATGGTTCTAGTCTAAAATTCAAAATGGTATTTTATTTAGGCATTTTTTTCAAATGATTTTTAAATATCTAAAAAAAACTGAATGGAAATATTTCAGGGAAATGATGAAAGATTGTTGTTTGTTTATGATTCATTTTTGAATCTTGATTTAGATGAATTGAATTGTATCAAATCAAATGATAAGATCAAAACGTTTACTTTTTCTTTTTATTATTCATAATTCGAATGTCTGTACTTAGCCCAAATTAAGGAAATCATTTTTCACTGATTTGATTCAGTTGAATTGTTGTTTTAAATTAATCTTTAATTCATAGAAGACAATATTAGACATTGTCTTCTGATGTTGCATTTTTTCATTTAGCTTTAGTGTATAGAGTGACCAAAATTCAATTGTAAAGATCATCATCGGCATCAACTTGTCGATCTGCCTGACCACCAGTTCCTTGACCTTGATTTCCTTGTGATGAACTACCTGAAGGTGGGTTACCAGCCACTCCACCTGATGGGAAACGGAAGTTTGTACCGAAGCCACGCGACTGTTGCAACGTTTGTGCAAACATTTCATATTTGCGAATATCATTATCGCTAACCGACCGACGGGCAAATTTCATTGCTTCCTCAAAGTGAGCACGTGTAATTTCTGGAACTGGATCTTCTTCATCCATCTGCCATAATACAAACAATAGTATTATATCAAAACTCTAATGATTTTTTTCTTTTTGAACTGAATTATTATAAATAAAACTTACGTCCATTGCAGATTGTTGATTTTCAGCGCGATCACGTTCTCGTTTCAAATCGGCTTCAATAGCATGTCGAATAGCCAATTTGCAGGCACGTTGACAGATTTCAGTCAAATCTGCACCCGAAAAGCCTTGTGTTACCTTAGCAATGAAAGTTAAATCCACTTCCTTGGCTAATGGACTCTTGCGGAGATTTGCTTTAAGAATTGCTTCACGTGATTTTTCATCCGGCAATGGAATATAGATAAGTTGGTCTAAACGACCAGGTCGAAGAATAGCCGAATCGATAATATCTAATAGAAAACAAAGAGAACAAATCGAAAGTTTCGGTCAATCCACCGTTCAATTTTTGTTTAAAAATTCAATTACCTGGACGATTTGTGGCTCCAATAATGAAGACATTCTTTTTGGCTCCCATTCCATCCATTTCAGTCAAAATTTGGTTAATAACACGATCGGCTGCACCACCTGCATCGCCAACATTACCACCTCGTGATTTAGCGATGCTATCCAATTCATCAAAGAACAGAACACATGGAGATGCAGAACGTGCTTTATCAAAAATATCACGAACATTAGCTTCGGATTCACCAAACCACATGGTCAACAATTCTGGTCCTTTAACCGAAATAAAATTGGCCTGGCATTCATTAGCAATTGCTTTTGCTAACAAGGTTTTACCACAACCAGGTGGCCCATAAAACAAAACACCACGTGATGGTTGCATTCCGAATTTCAAAAATTTATCTGGATGTTCAACTGGATATTGAACCAATTCTTGTAATTCCTTTTTAACGCTCTCTAATCCACCAATATCGGTCCATGACACATTTGGAACTTCAACAACAGTTTCACGTAATGCAGACGGAGATGATTTAGTCATTGCATATCGGAAATTATCCATTGTAACAGCGAGCGAATTCAAAACTTCAGCATCAATTTGATCATCTTCTAAGTCGATCAAATCCATTTTTTCACGAATTTGTTGCAATGCAGCTTCCGAACAGAGTGATGCCAAATCAGCACCAACATGTCCATGAGACTCAGCTGCAATTTGCTCTAAATCAACATCATCAGCTAAACGCATGTTCTTTGAATGAATACGCAATACTTCTAAACGACCAGTTGCATCTGGAATTCCAATATCGATTTCACGATCGAAACGTCCAAAACGGCGTAAGGCTGGATCAATTGAATTTGGTCGATTCGTAGCTGCCATCACAATAACATGTGAGCTCTTTTTCATACCGTCCATCAATGTCAATAATTGTGATACAATTCGGCGCTCGACTTCACCGTGAGTTTTTTCACGTTTTGGTGCAATCGCATCTAACTCATCAATGAAAATAATAGCTGGAGAATTTTTCTCAGCTTCTTCGAATGCCTTACGCAAATTCGACTCAGATTCACCGGCCAATTTAGACATAATTTCGGGACCATTAATCAGAAAAAAGAAAGCACCTGTTTCGTTGGCAACAGCGCGAGCAATCAATGTTTTTCCTGTGATTTAACAATTTGATTGTATTATGGACATTCAATTGATACATAGCAAATTTTGAATAATTTATTTTAGAAAAAGACTTAGAAAACAAACCTGTTCCCGGTGGACCATACATTAATATGCCACGAGGTGGTTTAACACCAATAGCTTTGAATAACGATGGATGTCTCAATGGTAATTCGACCATTTCTTTGATTTGAGCCAATTGTTTACGGCATCCACCGATATCATCATAGCCAACTGCATTCAATGCTTCTTCTTCTTCTTCACGTTTAATTGGATCACCTTCACAGTGCAAAACCGTTTCAGGAGCAACAATGCAGTATGGTGCCGGATCGGTTCCAACTACCTTAAACTCAACGGCACGCATACCACCACGCACCAAAAATGTATCGTCTTTGTGGATCGGACGATATGCTTCAAGGAAATATGGTTTTAAATAGACATCAAAAACGTTTCTGAAATCGAATGAACACAAATGTAGATAAAAGTTTATTACGATCTCCTACGATAGACAATAACAGCTATAATATATTAAACTTACCCGGTCAAACCTTCAACGGTATCATCAATTGGTAAAATATGAACGCGGCTGCCATATTTTACATCTGGACATGATTGAATTGAGACAACATCGCCTAAACGGACACGTAAATTGTTGCGAACAACACGATTCATACGAATTTTTTCATCTGGACAATTATCATCCGAGAGAACAATGCAAACGGTTTCCTTGCGACGTTTGCCTTTTAATAAAACGGTATCACCACGGAAAAGCCGCAGTTCATCCATTTTAGCTTGTGACAATGAAACAACGGAGTTGTCATCATTAACAGCTTCTTCAACAAGCAAACGATTTGGACGATCTTTGCGTTTCAAAATTGCGGTTGCCAAATCGTCACTGTATTAAAAATAAATTGAAAAAATTATTTTTTTAGAAGTAAGCAATGATGCTCTCGCAATTGAGTTAGTCGTTCTTCGATGAAATCTGATAAGAAAAATGATTGCTGGCATTCTAACCTCAAATTTCGTATTTTAAGGTAAAATGATTACGAATCGGCAGAAATCTACATATCTAAAATTTGTCTTCTGATTATTTAATTTCGAAGATGTGAAGAAATCTAATTGGCAACTTCATTTGGTATATTTAAATGATCCGAATGATCCCAGTCGGAATACATTGCGTTTCATCACATTGTGTGAGTGAGCTAACAATGACAAGCAAAATTCGAAGAAAAATAAGACAACTAAACGATTTATAATTGGTAGAAAAGCCATTGGAAATACAAGATTGCATCTACATAACTATTTTGGTTGGAACAAAAAGGCTCAAAGTTTATTTCCAATACAACCTAGTCTAAGCTAAATCGAATTTCTGCCACCACAATAATTACTCACACATACATACTTACATTCGGAACAATGGATCAAATTCTTACAATATTAAACTGATAAATTTATCTTACCTTTTTTGATCAGCCATGGTATTTGCTTGAAATTGCCTTTATTCAAAATATTATTTGCTTAGATTTTAAAATGCTTTTTCAATTCAAGTCGATAACAAATTTATAAACTTCAGCAAATTACACTTTTATTCAATCGGATTCTGTTCCAAAGCCCAATAATGCACCGCTACAATCAATTCGTTCTATCTATACTGAAGTAGTATACGCTTCAACGATGACAATCCAAATTTCATATTCATTCCATTGACATTTGGTGTTTATGCTTTGAAACGTTTGAACCATATTGGGTGTTGCCATATGCAATTTTAACACGTAATCGAATTTTCCGCTATGTACCAAAATGTAAACATAATTTTTATTGTTTAAACATCTGTGATAAAATGTAGTAATAGTAAGTACTTTTAATTAAAATAGCACAATAGGTGCTAGGAGCTGAAATAAACTTTTGGCCATTATAAAATGAATTCTCAAAGAATGATTGAATGATAAGTCAGGATTTGACGAGTTATAGGATGCATCTGGCATTATTTCGATTTGTAGGGGGAACATTCAAAGATTTTCTTCTGATATTCACAAAAATGAGAAGCCGAACATAAAAATATCAACTTAGAACAGTGTGGCCATAAGCGAATATAATTCTACGAATTTTAAATTGAATGACATTTCAATAGGCAAGTACGTTAATTTCTTTCGAACAATGAAATAAAGGAATTAATCTATTTTCTGAACATAGTTTATTTTTATTTTTAAATAAAATTTAATATTTTTTTTCCTACTTAGCTATTTACAAAATAGGTAGATTGATAATATCAATAATAATTATCCACTGAGTAAGAATGAATTTAATGTTGAAATATGTTAAAATTCAATTTGCAAAATACCATTGAAATTTTTTTCATAGTTTACACAATATTTTTGGTGTTTCCAAAGCCCAAACACTTTTGATTTCCTTATTCGCCACTAGATTATGTAGATCACGTTTATCTGTAAATGCATATAAAATATACATAGTTTCCACATAAGAGCAATTTTCGGTAATTTGTATAAAATAAAAATGCGAATAAATACAAAAACTTTTTTTTATACCTTTTGTGGTTCCATATTTCTCAAGAGTTGGTAAAATATCATAGACCGGGACCGACATGTTAATATTTGGATAGATCAATTGATAAGTATCATCTTTTGAATTCGATATACAAATACCAATTAATCGTCCATCTTCTCCAAACATTGGTCCGCCACTTTGTCCTGACTGAACACTGGCATCAGTGAAAATAACCCCTTTTGATATTTTTGTAATTCTACCTTCGAAAATACTGGGGAAAAAATCGCATGCTTTACCTAAACTTGTGAAGTGTGGAAAGCCAGATGAATAAACAGTTTGTCCAATTCTGGTTGGTATTGTGTGGCATTGTGTAAAATATTGATCTGGAATACTTTTTGGCGCTTCTAATATAGCGATATCGAATGCTTCATCAAAATTTGGATTTTTGAAAATAACGTGACTGCTGAAATTACCAAATTTCCAGGTGCACTGAACATTTCCAGTATGATTTTCGAGGACATGAGCACATGTTATAATCATACGTGTATCATTTATTCTGACAAAGCATCCACTACCCCAGCTATCTGCACTTTGAATTAGTACTATGAAATTTTCCAATGTAAATGAATCTTTTGGACAAATCGATGCAGCACAATCATTTTTGAAATGATTCAAACATTTATTGTTACTAATACCATTTTCAATGTTGACCATTGTCAATTGACTTTGTGACACAAATTCAGCCATTATTTCATCAAATTTAGCCACCAATGTTAGCGTCGCATTTTCACTATTCCAATCAAACGTTGTACTTATCACAATTCCAATTAATTCATGCTTTCTATTATAAACTGCACCGCCTTCACAGCCATTAACCAATGGCATTGAAGCAACCATTAGGCATTTACTATCACCAAAAATATTGGCAATACGGCCAACATTTATTGTATTCAGAAAACATTCATTTCCGAAGGGTGTAGATATAGATTCGATATTTTCCATTTTCCGTATTTCCTTCATTTTGAACACTGCGTTCACATTTTGTGAGTCATTAATACTCATTGTTTGATGCAAATTATTTCTCAGAATACTTTTTGTAATTTGTTCAAAGACAGCCAATGGCGCTGGTACAGATTGAGCTGAATCGAACACCTTAAGCCGCAAAATCACAAAACTTGAGAAAAGCAATTTGTGCAAATCATTATTTTCACTTTTGGCCGATCTAGCAACAAAGCCACGCAAAATATCATTAAATGAATTCCAAATATTGCGACATTTAAAAATGTTCACAATAAATGCATTCGATTTATATAAATTATCGTTTTGCTCATGAATCACTTTGTAATTATAATTTTTCAGAATGTGATAGCGCCGATCTGTTGTTGTATCAATGATACGATTGATCTTTAAATCGTGATGCAAATTATGATTGACGTTATTTTGAACATCTTTGCACATTTGTGCGAATGAATTGAGAAGAATTGATGCTGGTGCCAAACAATATTGACTGTTGAATATTATACAAGATTTTCGAAGCAACAGATCTTGTTCACCGTAGACAATTCCATGCTGTATGTTTCCGTTCATTGGCTGCAAAAAACGAGAAAAAGAAAAATATTCCATGAAATATTTTTTTGTTATCGTATATTGCACCGGACTGACATTTGTTTTGCTGGTTTCATTACCCCCAAAATATATACAAAAGTAGTGAGAAATCAGATTATTATTTTTGAATAGTGTTAAATCTATTTAAATTATTCTTTTTTTTTTTTTTTTTTTAAATTTTCGTATAAATACTAAGTCAAAATGCTTAATGTATTTTTAAAGATTGAGCTGTCTGGTTGGGGAGTCGTAAGTCTTAATTACAGTATTTACAAAATACAACTGATGTCATTTTCACACAACCATTATCTATTTATATGTGAACAAATTGATAGTACAACGAGTACACGCAAACGTTGTTGATGTTTTTATAGGTGAATACTGACAAAAGCATAATAATTGTATGAAATCCCACAGATTTGTTTTGATTTCGAAACTCCTTTTCACACTGAAAAAATATGCTAGGAAGTTTCATTTTGTGACTTTATGCCTTTGTGCATATTATTATTTTATTCACCAATGAAATATTTTTCTAGCTCGCTTCGTATTTAATCGAATATTTTTTCGATACAATATCATTTTTTGGGCTTTGATTCCTGTTCATATCAGCGTCCTATATAATACCTGTCAGGTCTCCAAATACCGAGATCTTCATACTCAAGTCTCCGTACTAGAGCCCAGTATTGCCGTACCTACGAGAGTGAATAACTCAGAACATATTTGCTCAATTTGACTCTCTCAATAATTTCTTTCTGATAAATTCTATTTAAATAATGTTATGAGAGAGCATAAATTACATTTCTCGAAATAAAAAATTTGAAAAAATTGTGAAAAAAAATAATTTGCCACAGGGGCTCGATCTTTGTAGATCTCCATAATTGAATCTCCATACTTGAATTTTTGACTTGAGTATCTGGAGACCTGACAGGTATTATATAGGCTGCTGGTTCACATTTTGTAATACACGGAGAATTTTTTATATTGGAAACACTTTTATATTGATTTTCATTAGATGGTGTGATTTAGTCATCTAATTTCATGTTGCTTCCAATAGAAATTGGCATAATATTGTCCAAAAATGAAATAAATTAAAATTCCGAAAACGATCACAGCAACCATAATATCACAATATGTCTGTGTAAACAATGGGCATATGAGGTTCTTGGCAGTCGAAATGTTTATTTTATTACGTACTAACGTCATCTCTTGATATAATTCTCTTTTGGGTGTTTCCAATATAAAAAATCTCCGCGTATATTTCTCTTCGGGACCAAAGTGCTCAACTATGTTTGATACAAAATCCAATATCTATGTATTTATAGTAAATAAATTCATTCCGAATATTTATTACAGCTCAGCATTTGTTAGAAGTTTTTCCAACAATTTGAGGCTTCCCAAGGCTAATGCTGTCTTTTTCTTGAGATCGAGTGACTTTGAGGTGTTTTTGAGTTAATCCTGAAGATTTTACTGTAATTTAGACCGTACCTGTACTGTACATAACCACTGCCTCCCGGCTTATTTTTATTGTTTCTTTATATTATTTTCATGCTACATATCGTCTCCAACAGGAATCCGATAAATAATATATTCAGGTAAAATTGGTAAAAACAAGTGATCATTCCATTGCAGCAAATATGGCATGGCTTTAGATTAAAGAAATTGATGATGTTTATTTTTTTTTCATATTCATATAAATGCGCATTTCATCAAACTGTTTTCGAATTCTAATAAAATCATTCTATTTTTATGAGAGAACATTCATAATTTTATCAATAATGTCATTGGATGAATATTTTCAAGGGTTCTACGATGCTCCTCTTACTTGCTGAAACTAACCACAATACCCGAAGGCTTTACATTCTTTAGATTATAGTTGAAACCATTAAGGACTTTCTTTTTTTTTTACTCTTGATTTGACTGACTTTAGAATAAGCTAAATTGACTTGTCGGTGGGTTAGAACTCATTCCAGTTATTGTAAGACTCTTCTTTTTGTCGCCGATAGTCCCTTGGCAATAGACGGCACTTTATATTGATATCAAATGTTTTTTTTTATAGATGCGTCATTCCTTTACAATCAGCAACAGAACAGAAATTGCTTTACATTTTTATATAATAATAATCTACTTACAATTATAAGACGCGTTTTTACCACACGCTATGGCAGCCAGTGATCGTTTTAATCGATAATATGAATGTACATTTAACACAATATTGTAATCACTATTTACAGGACGTATATTATTTTACATTCGTCGGTCTCTTGCTCATTTTTCTCTTATTCGTTTTCGAATTTCGAATCAATTCATTTTTGGTTCGTATAATGTTATAATGCCAGTAAATAAATTGATTACGTACAGTTAATGACAACTGAAAGCAAACCTAATGGACGAATCGAAAAACAAACGAAGAAAAAACTGCTGTGCTCGCCAGAATAATGTACCGATAAAAAAGTATCGGTGTGGCCGACGCTGACCTTATTCATAATCACAAGCAAACATATAAAAGCATTTGCTTTTTTTACTTATAAAAGTCAATAATGCCCCCAGATACTGGAAATTTGCCTTGAAATGATTAAAACGAATTCCAAAAACGATTTCATCAACACTAATTACCACCTAGTTTTGTTTAATCAAATTTGTATTGTGAGAAAAGAATTCTTTTTTTTTTCTTTTTGAATAAGTTCAACTGTGTTATCAAAGACCAAAATGAAACAAATTATTTCTTGTTGAAGCAACGACCACGTTCTCTTCCATTTAGATTATAATCAAACTTCATTTGTTATTTGTTGCCTATTGAATTGGAAGTTTGCTGTTGGTGATAGTTATCAAATATCAACAAGGCCAAATTTTTCCAACCCATCTGGACGATTCCGTAGGGGTCCTGTGTATTCAATATACTTATCTCTAGCAGTCTCAAATATTTTATTTATTTTCTACTTTCACGTTTTAGGTTAGAGTCTTTTGTTAAAATTCATGGTGACAATAGGACTGTGTAAATTACATCTTCTGTCTGTATATATATAAAAATGAAATGCTGTTCGTTTGTCACCTATAGAAACGTGTTATATGAATTGTATTATAATGTTTCTTTGTTAGTGCGGGTCCATCATGATCTGTAGAAGGTTCTTAGCGCAAAAAACACCTCCGTACCGTACCGTACCTCTAGGGCTCCATAGGCAAATATTAGTAAACATGTAGAAAAAGAGAACATAGTCGATCTTTTACTTGCCAACGGGAACGATGGTACAACGAACAACTCAATCGCGCAGTTGAATAATTTTTCTATTTTACGAATTATAACTATCGGCCAACTCGATTCAAAAGATCATCCAAGAATTCAATCAATTCATTCGAATCGACAATGAAAACGTCGTCCGTGGTTTCACGAATCACTCGCTAAATGGCAATTATTTTAACGGATTCGCAAAGTAGTTTCTCAAAATGAAACTGTACGTCCATCGGTACAATGGCGCACATCCGTATCGAAAGGTCCAAACCATCAAAGTCATTCCGTTCATCGCCGGTGTATCACGATTGATGTTACTTAAACGTTGATAAAACTCACTCACTTGCCTGTAATTCGCCACTTGCCGCTCTCAATCCCTGACAAAGCGATGTTTGGTCAGACTTTGATATGAGTTCGGTAGACATTAAAGCAGGGATTGAAATAAGAAAAATTTATGACTGCACACTAGGGTCTCCACAAAAATTTCGATTTAAGATCAAAGACCATTTTTAGATTTTTTGGGACATTTGAAACACAATCTTAAGAATTTTTTCAAGAAAAAATGTGAGGAAGTTCTGAAGGATCAAATATTCAATATTAATCGAAAAAGTATTTTTCTTTATTAAAATAAATTTTTCGACCAATTCTGACTGTTTGTTCTTCCCAAAATTACGTTTATATGTTCCCAGATTCATAAAAACATTTCATATATTCAAACTAGTAGCATAGGTATTGTGCATCATTCAACTGTCACGACACTATATTTTCTCTCAATTTGTGAGAGAACTTACGAAATTTATATTCGTTATTAGAATACGGGGAAACATTCTCTTTCAAAAAAAATCTTAAAACTGTGTTTGAAATGTCCCAAAGAATCTAGAAATAGTTTTTGATCATAAATCGAAATTTTGTGGAGACCCTACTGCACACTTTTTTTTTTGCACATCATATTAATTGATTCATTTCGTAATTAGTCAAAATCAAACTACAAATTTTCGTAAAATGATGCATTTGGTTTAAATTATTGCCGTTTCTTCAAGTGTTACGATTTTAAATCGAAAAGTTAATAGTCAAATACTTTCTTTTGATTAAAAATTGAAGAATGTATTTGACGATACATCGTCAGGACTTTTATCTGTCGACTGAGGAAGTAGAATCGGAGAAAACCCCATTGAAGTAAGGTTGCTCTCGAGGCTTGCCTCATTCTCTGGTGCTGCTATCATGTTTGCACCACAAGGGAGCGATGCGATGACGTTTTGTTTTCATAGTACTAGGCTGAAGTTGGCGTGACGTTTGGAAATGAATTTATTTGAAAACATTAGACTGCACAAAACTCAATTTATAACTGCACAAAATCAATTTATATTTTATTTGTCTTGACTGCACACTATTTCAAGCCCTGCATTAAAGATCAATATTTTGATTATCGACTAACGACTGAAGGATTTGCTCGCCGGAATATTTGTATGATGTAGTCAAGAGTGTACGTTGATACGGAACTATACCATCAAAAATTAAAGGAGGGAATATGCGAGTCTTTGAACCACCAGCACAAGAACCAATATTCGGTAAAATACCAGCTGAAGCAATTGAACGGATCGACCAATTTGACTTGCAAATCGGCATTGAACCAGGCTGAAAAACTATGGCTGCTGCAATGCAAAAATTACGAAACGATGATGAAAATTAATTCAAGAATACAAAATATTAATAATTCATCATTCTTTTGCTTCAATGGAAAAGCAATTACTTTTCCATTTAGGCAAAAGAATACCGTGAGATGACAGTCTTTCGAACACGGGAGTATAATCGCCGTGGAATCACCGGTAATGCAAGTATCAAATCAATTCAATTTAATTTATTTTACAAAAAGAGATTGTTCAATCATTGCACATGAATAATTTCATTTTGAATAATGAATGTTGTTGAAGCTATATCCTGATCACATCCAATGCAGGGACCGCATTCATACAATTGCATTCTTCATTCTCTACCAATTTTAGTAGAGTATTTCAGAAATGTTAGGCATTATGTCAGTCCCCAGTATATATAACAACTATACTGATTTGAGTTTCATCTGAAAAAAGTGAAATATTCAGCATACCTGAATCATACAGAAAATTTCATGTGAACTGCAACATTCAATTACTTTTTTTTTTGCTATTCCTTCTATTCATTATGCAGAACACGCCATCTATCGTTATCTGCTTAAAGTCTCGTGAAGAATCTTTAAGAATGTTTTATGGAGTATTCGATCGCGCTTTCAAAAAGCTCTCGTATCTTTTTACCTGTAGAGCTGTTTAATTTGTGTAGTTTATTTATTTCATAAATTGTCACCAAAATTATTTTTATTTTTCATATGTAGTACACAGAACAGATATATTTTTTTTCGAACATGTCGAAACAAATTTTTAATTATTATTAATTATTGTTAATTATTATTTATTAATATCAATAAAATGAGTCTCAATTTTTCGTTCGTTCTCCATTTACGATCAATTTGCTCAATCAAAATTAAAAATAGTTTGCCTTTCACATTGTACAAATTTTTCGTTTAGTTTATTTGTCCTCTTTACACTACTAGGTTTCTTCTTACGTACAACATATACCAATGATGCGTAAAAAAAGAATCTGAAATATGAATGCCTTCATGAAATATAAATGCTTAGATTGACATTTGCAGGCAAAATTCGACGGCATTAATTCTCTCTTTGCATCAGCAGCAGAACAGAAATTGCTTTTCTGGGTAATTTTGCATTCGCTTGAATCTCCAAGACTGTATCTATACCGCAACAAATTGTGTTGTCGAACATGTTCTGAGTAATACCGCCGAGAATTCATTTAAAATTTATGAATATCATAGCCGATGGTCGCATTACAAATTAAAAAAAAGAGAAAAATCGTTGGAGTATTCGAGCAAAAAAATATATTTATAAATAAACGTCTTGGTAATTAAATATGCCAAAATGAAATGCTCAATTTTATCATTTATCGTCGATCTTATCGAAAAATTTCAGGCCCCCATTTCAATTCAAAATTTCACCATCATAATAGTCAATTGAAATTTTATACATTGTCGGCACTTTTACGGTTTTACACATTTACTCTGCAGTAAGTGTCATTTGAAATTTGAATTTATTATTTCCAGTTATTTTAGAAGCCAAACCCAGAATTTCGTATTCGATTTTTACCTTGTTATTGGGAAAATTGCAGTTGTATGTGAGAACCAAATGTGAGAGATAGTACGAAATGAATGCACATTCTGAACCGAAATGCGAGACGTTTTGACGCCAGATCTTTGATCTTGATATCAACCATTTATGTGATAAATATTTTTCTTCCTTCGATGAATGAACTACATATATTAAAGTATATTAAATTCAAATGCGCCACGTGTTAAAACTTACTTTTATCCTTTTGAAATCTTCTCATGCCTCTTCCATGTTCTTATTTTACAAAACGAAAATTCAAATTTTTCCTTCTAAATGAAACTAGAATTGATTGGATCATTACTGGACTACCCATAGCAACATGAAGGTATGCAAATTGGTGTATTTTCGTTGCATGGAAGACGAAAGATGAAAGACTGCTGTAAAGTGTAATATGACATACCGACAGAATTGAATACGGTTTACGTATGAAACTGGAACTCCATGGCGGAAAGGCATGCACATCATCGAAAACCAGCCAAACCTTAGCTCACACTATAAATGCAACGAAAGTGCATCAAATTGCATACTAACACGTTGTTATGGATAACCACATGAGTATTGTGATGATTTAATAATGTCCAGAGGCCGTAATACAAATTACTTCAAGTACTTGCCATTTTAAGAAACTAAATAATGTTTGCAATGAAATAAAAAGTTGCCTCATATACTTGAACATTTGCAGTTTAGTTGCTTCATCATGATTGGTTGAGTTTAGAGGCATATTTTTGAATTTCATTGAAATTAATCTGTTGATTATTTTTTAATTCCACGAAAGACAAATAAGGCGACCCGGTGATAATTTATTCATTGAGTCGAATCGTACTTTTTCTGAATCGTGAATTGTAATAGATCGAAATTGATGGTTATTAACTAGTTCATGTTTGTTAGTGTAACAAATATTCGCTCGATCGAACGATTCGATTATTATATATCGAGCGGGAATTGAATCAATTTCTAGTATACTTAGCTCTTCATTGTATCACGTGCAATTTATATCATCTCTCGATGTATGGATGAATTCTTTCCAGAAAATTCTTCATAAGAAAATACATTTGAGCCCATCAAGTCAGATTCATTATGTTGCGATTATATTGTCGTACATTTAATGAATAGTTAATGTCATGGCTACGTTTTAACTTTTATTTTAAGAGTTTTTCGAAGTAGGAAAAGAATTCCGTCGGAATATCAGCATCTTCGGATGATGTGGTAAGTTAACGAATTTGTTCAATACTTTGACTTACTGAATTATCTATAATAAAATCCAGCAAAAAAAGTCTTTGCATTGTGCATAACATTTTTAAGATATTGAATTAAATAACTTTCAATATCTTACTCTTCTGTTTCTGTCTCCTTCTCCATTATTATTTATTCGCAAACTCGATTTTTTTTTTTTTTTTAACTAGCTAATGCATCATGAATCCCTATATGTGCAATGTGCACAGTGCACAGTCAGAAGGTCTGTTCATCGAAAGAGACAAACAGTCTGCAATTTTATTCAAACTAATACATATAAAATGCTTTTGTGTCGCATTTTTCGCTGTTTCGACTTTATCAGTTCATTCGCAATTTTTCATAGAATTTTTACTAATTGAAACAAATTGCTATATGTTGACAAATGGGTTAGCATCGTATGACTACGTATAGGATGGAAGAGACATAATTGAAAAACATTATACTTAAATAATGATCATCCTATGAATATAAATTCATTTATATTCAGTCCAAAATCATTTGATATATACATAAATAATTTAAAATTAACGTATAAATATTAGATCGAGATAAAATGCGGGACGAACTCAATCATCATATGCACATCGAAATCATAGATGAAATCACGTTGTATCCAGCAATTTTGATGACAACCTCACACACTACACA
>GL501481.1:285080-358711 GCA_000149185.1 Mayetiola destructor | reverse complement strand
TTATGTATGCAAAGGCTACTGGATGAAATGTCAAAATTCAGCCGAAGATATTCAAATTCAATCTGTATATCGCAATTAACTTGTCAATAATCCGTTTCACAGAATAAACTCATAGAATTTAATCCGATGATTTTTTTGTGTGCATGCTGTAAACGATATGCTCAGCCGAAAGTGTCTATAGTTCTATACGTCAGAGTTGGACCATTGTCATATGATAATGTCTATTATTTAATTGTCATTGTGATCATTCATTTATGGAGAAAAAGTTGCACCATCAAAATGTTTGATCTAAATGTGAAAACAATAAAATTTCAGCCGCATTGAATTCAAACCCAATCATAATAATAATGATCAAGTTCAAAATTTGTTTGTTCATCAACAATTTGACTGTTTAACTAATGATTTAGAACCAATAAATAAATTATTTTCCAATGTATAGATGATTTTTTAAATGATAAGACTACAAATTAATGAATTTTTTTCATCCCTGCTATACTTTTTGACATTTTGCCCCTACTTTACATAAATGTTTTGAGTTTCTCAAGCTGTTCTGAGCTGATGTTACTCGAAAATTCTCCTGTTTCAATGACATTCAAATGATGCGAATTGAATATTTAGTAGTCATAGCCAGATGAATCATTCCACTACTTCGATATCATCGATGAAAATTGATTGCGCATAAGCCAATTTGTCCATCAATGTAATATTTAGCCTACGCGTGGTTATTGAAATATATCATTCCTATTAAATTGCATACCAAGTGATAATAATAATTACACTGACATATGATTGTGTCCTTACGATCGCTTTTCTCAAGTCATTTGTTCAATGAGATTATTAGAAACAGTAGGATATTCAACGTTTAAGTTTCAATAGACATTTTTTTGTTAATACAATTCTTGATAGAAGTTCGACTGAAATCGAATGACTTATGATTTGCAATTTATATGTGTACATGATACATACACAGCCTCTGCACCTACTTGGTAAAAAAAATTATCGGACCATACGTCATATTTCATACTAGCTATACCCGGCGTATGATGTTGCGCCTATTATATAAATTGTATGTTTCTTTTTTAAGTTTATTTCATCATAATCTTTTGAATTCCATGTTCAATTGAAAATTTTATTCGAAACATTTTCGGGCCGACCAGAGCTCAAAAAATTAGCCGACGAGTCGAAATGGCGATTTTCCGCGAAAACGAGCCCAATTTGATATTGTTTTCTTGCCTTAATTTTATTCCTCACATCCTCCTCTAAATTTTAGGACAGCCATCATATGACCAATTTTATTCTGGCGCTGGCCAGACTTATATTTTTCGCCTCCAAATCGATTTTTTCAGATATTCGTTTTGTTTTTGGCACGTGCCCTAAAATCCAAATTGGCTTTTCGGCTGTAATTGTACTCATTGTGCCTATCTTGACAAATTGGGCCAGTTTGCAGAATATTTGAAACTGATTAAGTCGGCTCATTTTTATAAACCACAGGTGCATTACTACATTTGGCTTTTTCTCATCTTATTTTTTCTTCTCTCAGTTACGAAGAATGATTGTCCGATCGATTTGAGTTTTTGTGTTTAGCTTTAACTTGGAAAATGCTATCGATTTGGAAATTTTCCGGACGAAAAATTTTCCTAATAAAAAATTTTCCCGAAAAAATTTCCGGATAGAAGTTTTTCTCGAACAATTCATTTCGAAATCCAGAGAAGAACCGAAAAACTGTAATAAACTGGAAAACCGTAAGAATAATATAAAAACCAAAAAAAGAAATGAAAACCAGAAAAAAATATGGAAAAAAATATGGAAAAATTTATGCATCAGTAAGATGGAAGGAAACCTCTATCGATTAAAAAATGTAACTGATCTATTTCGACGTTCTTCGGCAAGTTGTCGTTGACCTCAGATGAATTTTGTGTGCAACTACATCGTTTTTATGGATTTTAAATCAAATGCGAAATGTCCATAAATCTGAAAATAAATGTGTATTTGTATTTTGGTTTTCTTTCGTTTTCCGTTGTTCACATCATACATACACAATACACAATCAAGTAAACCGAAAAATAATATTCGCGCGCTCTACATTATTAACTTGACATTCAGCTTCAAATGAACGATTAATTTTTGTTCACTTTTAAATTTTATAATTATTTGAAGTTTTAATAAAAAAGAATTGCGATTAATCGATAGAGTTTTTGTGTTTTGTGTTTTGTGCATACATTGAATGTATTACATTAACATATATTTTCGTATTTATTAACATTTCGCATTTATTTGCATCTCCATAAAACCAATGGAGTTGCACGCAGAATTCGACTGCAGGATTCAGACTCCGTGGAGCACAACTGGTGGCTTCTTAACTAGGAAGCATCATGGGAATTTTTCACCATTTCCATCAGACCTGATGAAATCCTAGAAATTCCTAATAAAATCCTATCGGACCTCAAAAAAATCCCTAAAAACCCACTAAAACCAGGATTTAGACTCCGTGGATCACAGCTGGTGCTTTCCCAATAGAACTAGTCACTCTTCCTCCCCAAAATTTATCTAAATCCGAATTTACAGATCGATTGCAATTCAGGAAGTTAGTTAAAAAGTGACAAGAAGAAGAAGAAAAAAAAACCAAACGTAGTAATGCACCCTGTGGTGCATAAAAATATGAAAAAATATGAATAAATATGAAAAAAAAAAACCGTACGGTAGGAAAAATATGAAAACTGGAACAAAAGTATGAAAATATGAAGGAAAAAAAATATGAAAATATGAAAACTGGAAGAAAAATATGTTTTTTTTTAAATTTTTTCAAATTTAGGCTGAAATTTTATCCGTTTTTTCGAATTTAGGCTGAAATTTTATCCGTTTTTTTTTTAAATCTAGGCTGAAACTTTCACCATTTATGCTGAAATTTTATCCGTTTTTTTTAATATAGGCTGAAATTTTATCCGTTTTTTTTAATTTAGGCTGAAATTTTAACAATTTATGCTGAAATTTTGTCAATCAAAAAAATGGATAAAATTTGAGCATAAATTCAAAAGTTAAAGAAAATACCCGAAAAACCAGAAGAAAAACCGGAAAACCAGAAAGAGGAACCGTAAAACAAAAAAAAAACTGAAAAATCGTACGGTACGCTTTTTCTTTCCTTTTTCGCTTTCAAATTCATAGGAGATGTATTTTTTAGCATTTAAAATGGTTTGGCATCGATTTTAGATCGATTTGGATAACCTTTTTTTCTTTAAACGAAAGAAAGAGCTTATTTCAAGCAAGCAAGCAAGCAGGGAAGCAAGGTACCAGACGTGCTTGGTTCTGCTAAGAAAAAATTAGCTTGTTGCCTGCTACACTTGCTTGCTCCCACTCTCGACTTATATGTCTCACAGAAAACAAGCTGACACTAAGAGCAACCGATGACAGCAATAATAGCGCGCTACCAAAACATGAACCAAAAAAAACAGGGGTGTTCTATATACCAACAGTATCCGTGACCCCAGACAATCTCTTAATTGTAGTCGAATAATTAGATTACACGAATTTTCAGTCCGTTGACAAGTAGAAGAAAAACCAAATGCTCCTCTGTGTGTATTTTGAATAAACTGCCAGTTCGGGGGTGGGAGCAACTTGATTATTGCCTCCTGCTGGAAGCATTGGTCCCTGGATCAGAAAAAATAAAAAAAATGAAAAAAAAGAAGACCAAATATAGTAATGCACCTGTAGTGCATGAAAAAAACAAGTATAAACAGCAAGCAAGCAAGTAGGGAAGCGGGAAACCAGACGTGGCTTCTGCTGAGAAAAATTATTTTGCAGCTTACTAAACTTACTGCTAAAACCTGCTAGTTCCCACCCCCGCCCAGTTTATCCATATTCGTGAGAAACACTTATTCTTAAATGCAATATTCGACATATTCAAGAATTCTGGCGATCAGTCCTGATAACTGTATGGTATCAAATATATTTATAGAATTCTATAGAAATTGTTTTTGAAAACTGTTTGTGCTGCTACGGTTGAATGATAAAAAGCCGTTGCCAGAGGATGTAAATCAAAGAACAAAGTGCAGAATAGGACGAATAATTGAGAAAATTGGTTTTATATGAGTAGAAAAGTGACGGAAATAGTTCACTTATATATTATCTGCATCTTCCTTTTTTGTAGCATAAATTTTCGATAAGCTTTCGGATTTCATTTAATCTGCCTTAAAATTACGTTTCAACATTGATGATGCGAATATGAAATTTGTCTATAAACAACTCTCTCTTTCTCATATTTTGTGATGATATAGATTCCACATGGCCCCACATTATATTGTAAAATGATATGCTAAGGATATAACGGTGAGACGCTGTGAACATAAGCTTTGCGTTGGAAGAGTTATGTGGAACGTGTCCACTCTGATCAAAGCATTACAATTATAGAACATGAATGAAGTAGTCTTTTTTATGATATATCTTATTTTCATACTGATGTTTACATTAAATTAAAGACGAAACGAAAGAAAAGGGGAAGAGAACATTCAAATATGAGAAACAAATTCGATATAATGATAATCAATATTCATGCGCTTGTAATTTGCCCCCCATTGAGCAAATTATGTGAACGATGAATGCTGATGAATTTTTTTTTTTTCAATAATGAAAGATCTTGCAAGGGTAGTATTACTGTTGGGCTTCCCATATTAATTCATGCTCTTTTCATCACTTTTCTTCTTTTCCATGAAAATATAACCAATGATAATTGACGTTGGTCTGGTGGATGTTGAAAGAACTTACACATTCCAATGTTTCTGTGTTGGCATATTCAAGTATTTGAATACACAAGCATATAAAAAACCTTTTATTCATCAATTGATTCGCATTTGTGGCTATGCTGGATTCGCATATTTTTTTTACTTCTTTCTTCCGTTTATTACTTTGCAGTACGCTACTATTTCAGATACCAGAAAAGTATAGTTTCACCAACAAGAAAATGAATCCAATGTCGTAAGGTCGTACATGCATAAATGCTGATAATCAAGTCGAAAATCCGATGACGTTTAAAACTGACTGTTGATATGAAAAGCGCAAACGCGAAGAATTCCAAGTAAAACATCAAATTTTACTTTTTTTAAATTCATCCAATGAATATCTAACAAATTCACAAGTTTCATTGTCCCTTATGGCAGAGTAAAAGCGTCCGCACATGTGTTGCCCTCTATATGAAATTCATATGTCGTCTCCACTTAATAGTACAAAAATATAAAATTTTGGTTCACTACCGTTGAAATGTGCTGCACTACCAGTGCTTTACAGTGAGGCAGCACATCTTTATAAAATCTTTGTTAGCTCTCTTCTAATTCATAATAGTAAAATGTATGATTAAACAGAAATGATTCAGAAATTTCAACAAATTTTCGAATTGCTCATTTTCAATTATGGAAAACGTGCGGAAAAGTATGTTTTAACCATCCAAACTGTTCCTTTTGTCCTTTCAAACTGTCTCTTCAGTTCTCTATTGGTTGATGAGAAAATACATTCGCGATAAAGATAAGCACTAACTATAAATGATAGGGGATGAGGTTAGCATGAATAGTTTTTTTTTTCGCTTCTCTTTGCCATTAGCCAATACATTCGAATTTGTATAAAAACGAGGAACGTTTGTTTTTTCCAAAATATTGTTCGTTCATCTGCAAGAAAAGTAAGATTATCAACTGAGTTTCAATCTGAAAAGAAATATTTGAAATAGTTTCGTGGTCGATATTTTGTTAAGTCTGCATAATCCGTGCGACTTATTTTACTCGAAATCGATAATTTTTGATGAGAATTGAAATTATTGAAACTGTCTTTAATTAATTGACTTCTTTTACAAAGTATATTTGACAATTGATTTATTTTGGATTTGATCACTTATATAGATTGAAGTGGTAAGTAATATTATTCGTTTGAAAATATGTTCATTTGTAGTTTCGAAGTGTTCGTAATATTGGTCTATTCCCGGCTTATAATCGTATTAGTGAATTTTATCGTACATTCGCCCAATGTGGCATTCGATAAACGTTGTACAAAATCATCCAATGTAGCCACATCCTGATTAATTATAAATTGTGTGTTCTTATCAAATGGATATCCCATTGCCCGTTTATCTGGGAATTTTTGATTTTTCAAACCGCAAAATGAGAAAGCATCATTGCATGGTAGGTTCCTTGAGATCAGCAAAAAGTGTATATCAACCAGTTCCAAAAAAATATTTTACGAAAATCAATGAAAAAAAAGAAAAAAACTAACCAATCGGTTGTTTGGTCAACGTGATCTTTTTCATAGTCGCTGACCATAACAAATAGGTCAAATTTTGTTCCGGCAGCAGTACCTTTTGGTAACAGCATATGATCTGGCCATCCGCATCCACAGAATTGAAATTGAGCCAATTCGGTGGTATTCGTTGGCTGAAACTGACTTCCAACCCGTCGAAAAGATCTCTCATATGGGATCGTTACACTTGAATCCTGTGAACTGTGTACAATATTATTTTCTCCTGGATTTACTGAAATTTTGAAAGAATTTTCGGTTAAACAGTGACTATTCAATGATGATGTTTATAACGTTGATTTTACAAGCTATGAAGAATTTATCCATTTCAATAGCCAATGAACGTTGATCACGGAATCTTAATGTTTGACCTCTTTCATCACCTTTTGGTATAAGAAAAATACGACAAGTTCCTTGTTTTTTAGTTTGACTGTTGTTGGTAACAGTTATATTGTAATCAAAAGGAGCATGTTGCAAATGAGTGTACTGGAAATTGAAGAAAAAAAACCAGAAATAAACATAAATATATTCACAATATAAAATACTTCACTTACTTGGGCATAAACATTTCCTGGTCCAAAGTCCAATCCAGCACCTAAATCTACATTCGATTTTTGCCAAAATGTTAACAGTGTATTGGCTGGTATATTACGATTCGATTTCATTTGGACTGCAGCTGAGTTCAAAATAATATTATCGAAATTTAATTCCGGTTCTCGATATGGTGGAAGTGTATTTTTGTATTTAGTAAAAATTGTGTCGAGAAAAGAGTGCCACCTATAAAAAATAGGATCTCTCATAGCGGTTGTAACGTCAGCCATTACACCATAATCTTCCAAATGACGATTATCGGGATCATGAACGTATCTTCATGCATTGTCCGAGAAAAAAGAAAATAAACATAACAGATACCAATTATAATTTGAAAAAATCCTTACGCTATAATATTATGTCCGATATTGTGAATGTTTCCATACAATTGACGATTGGGTGATAACGAGCTCGCTTCAACTATATTACCCAATATATTAATGCCATCCAATTCATTCAGCTGAATTAATCGATTTGTTCCGTATTCGAGGACATAGCCTTGATCAATGGCTTGATGTATACGATCAGTCCAACGCATCAAATCGGCTATTTCGACAGTATCGTCATCCCTATTTAAATCTTGCAAAATTGAGTTATCGAATCGTGCTGGATAAGCGCGATTATTAACACCACGAATGATTTTTGGAAAATATCCCTCGATAATTCGTTCGCGTAAGTTATTCAACGGTTTGACACGTTCTAAGCTGTTACAGAAACGTTCATTGTTATAACGGGCGTTGAGCTGAAATAAAAGCAGTTTTAAAAAAAATATATAAAGACGAGTAAATTTTCCCAAAGGTTTTTGAATGAATTACTTGGCTATGCATGTAGTAAAACAATTCTCCCCGACGATCTTTCGCAACCACTTCACGTGGACCTTCACCTGGGTATACTAAATGCCAATGCCAGTGATGACTATTTACACCAAGATCTTCACGAAAATACGCTAAACGTTGTTCTGGCTCCCGATCAGATGCAGTGAAATTCATTTGAATTTCGACCGGAACTCGATTTTCTTGGTCCACAAATTTTCCTTCTTCTCTCACTTTTGGAAATATCGAAGAATCAACGAATTGATCCGGAAATTGTTCAACAATGTTGGGGAGTTGAATATCTTGAGAGTCTTTTCGGTGTTGAACAGCTACAGCTAATGCGTACTTTAAAATAAAATAAAATTATTCAAATAATCGTAAAAATTAAGACTAACAAATATAAAATGAAAAACTTTTATTATTTTTTACCGTGAACAAATAGGCATTTGTGCGATCCTTACAATATGCAGCAGTTGAAAGTAAAGTTTCAAGTTCTGGTACTTCTAAAAAAATTCGTATCAATTCACCAGCAATTTCTTGATGTCGCTTATTGAATAGAGAGAATGGCCCCTGTTTTTTGATTGACTTGGTGAAATCAAGATTTGGTAGCTGAATGTCAGAGCGTAAATTAACAGTTTTATCGATATTAGTACCAAAACGTGAGCTTATTGTGGTGCCAATGGTTTTATAGCGATCCGTGTAAAATTCAGATGGCACATCGAAAATAACTTTGCCATTGTCCTTTGGTGCAAATAATGGCTCATTTGGACGTTGAAATAATAGAACAATATTATCTTTCACTGAACTTTGGTTGGTCATTTTAAGACGAATAAAAACTTCAACTTTTAATAGATCCGTTCTCTGATCAATTAATAACACAACGCAAAATTTGCATCTATTTATACGACTTACTTTATCATATTTTGCAAATTATATTGGTTGAATTGAACCACAATCGTTATTTCCTTAATTTTCTTTCCATTTTACTCTTGACTGTTCAAGTAAGAGTCGAAAAAGTGCAGTGGAAAAAAGTTCGGTTTGTAAATGAATAAACGATAATAATTTTTCCATAGTCCGAAGTAGGACAATTTGTTTTTTTTTCTCGGTAATGCGGTTTCGAAAATAATTGTAATGGAAAGGGAATATCGCAATAATTTATCTTGTAGTAATTTTCGCGAATATATGTAAAGTAGGTTTGCTCCCAATCTCAAATCTAAACCAAATCAAATGTCATATCAAAAACTGAACAATTCTGACATAAAACTCGATAACAATTCTGGAAGAACCTCAATTTATTTCTATATTGAAGATTCTACATGCAAAAATCCAAGTCATGTTTCATCCATTAGGCGATCACAGATACAGATTGATATATATATATATATATATATATATGTATAAATATGTTGTATATATGTAATGTATAATAGCGTAGTCGTCAATAGGTTGTTTCCTGTTTGGCGTTCACTATGCAATGCTCATCAGTGGCTACTTTAGTTAGTTTGTTTTTTATTTTGCTCTTCTCATTACTTTTTTCTTTGAAAATTATTCGATGAACTTATATTTTCAAAGTAACGGCGCAAATGGATAGTTCAATTACACGCAAAAAATGAATAATCGCATTATATTATAATAATAACATGAAGTAGCACCCCCTTCAAATGGTATTATGTATGCATTCCATTTCAAGTGCATCATTCGATTAATAAATTTTTGTGTGACTGACTGACTGGCTGAGTTGAAACTATACTACAGACTCTGTAGCGATTACCGAATAAATGTATATCTATCAAGTATACTTTTAAGTTGATTGATTGTAATATAGACCATGTCCTAAGCTGAATAGCTATTTCATTCCATTCTAGCATTGATAATAATTAATAACACTGACAAATACATGAGTTTTGTCCTGACTTCGATGGCGTTAAAACAAAGTAATTTCATAATATCTAGAATTTAGCGAAAGGAACGTTGCTATTGGGCTTAAATCTTTTTACGTTGAGTCTATTGTGGTATGATAAAGAATGTCAACAGCTTTGATTCATTTGGAAGCGGTGGTGTATGCTTTTTTCACATATTTGTGTATGTTTATTCAGCATTCATCTCATATGCATATTTCATTGTATCCGTACAGGGAACTTATTCGTGTTATGTAGAATGACCGAAAGAGTCAGCAACATAAAATAAGTGTAGTTGAGATAGTATGAATTGTTTTGAATGTATACTTTGGATTGTGATGCTTTCGACCAATTTTTCGACGGGTGAATATACAGTACGTAACGGCTGAATTTTATTACTGACTTCTTTTTTTTTTTTTTTTTTTTTCTTTGGTTCAAGATACGAAATTTTAAGACTTCAACGAATTTTTTTTGTTTTGTTTTTGTTCTTGGTTGAGATTTAGATATAACTTTTTGTTAATGATGAGACTTTAAAATTACTTATCATTTACTTCGTGTCGTTTATGTTATTTACTGAGTATGAAACAATCATTCCATTCCAAAAAAAAAATCTTAAGTACTCTTAATACTATATACGCCATATGCTCTAGATCATATCCGCCTATCACTGTGCTGATAAAACAATGCAATAAAGAATTGACATACGGTATGACTCATAATGTTGGATATACACTTTTAGTTGCATGTTATGTTTAACTGAGAGAGGAAATTATCATTTAAATTTCTTCCATTTTGAATTTTTTTCATCTGTCTAAATCACAAATCGAAAAGCAGAAAATTTCAATAGAAATCTGTAAAACATGGAGAAAAAAGCAATATTATTTTCATTGAAACTATTGGAAAAAAAATTCTTCAAAATAGTTTAAAATATTGAAATTTTAATCTGTGTGCGCCGATAATCTCGTGTAGAGCAGAGAATGAATAAGAGAATGTTTATTCGATGAAAATTTATAAGAGCTTGGGATTAAATGAATATTAACAAGTTGTATACGAAAAACGAAAATTTAGTTATTGAAACGGTTTATAACACGCGACAATTTTCATTATTTTTATTACCAAGTTGTGCTTTTTTTCGGACTCAATTGTCTTTCCCGTTAAGTAATCGTAAATCAATCGATCAATCATTAAGTGAAAGTTTTGTATGTGATGCTATCCAGTTTAGTAATAGTTTAGATTGAGGTTTATCACGAATATAATATTTGATGGCCTGATATATTGTCTTTCTCTTATAGCACACCAAATAAAATTGAAAAAAGCAAAATGTAGTTTGTCTATGTGATACAGTGAACTCGTTTTAATGCCTTAACGAATATACGAAAAGGCTAGAAATGGAGAAAAGGGTTGTTGACTAAATTGAGTGGGTAAATAAAATACCTGGTAATTTTCTCGCATCAATTTTATAAGTTAAGTCGAAGACCTAAGTGAAAAAATGTGAATGTGTATTGCATTATATTGCAAAAAACATATGTTATTTTCAAACAAATTGATAATGTTTGAACAATATAAACAGTTATTTAGTTATGTATCATTCAACCTATAATACGGACTCAAAATTCAGCAAAATGTACGAAGTCCGAATAATCGGAAACCAAAGGTACAAATTGTTGGACAATCACTACTTCGAATAATGATAAAATTCGAAAAAAAAAACGTTAGCAGGAAAATAATAGCTGAAGAAACAAACCACTGCGACACCGCGTTGAACAAAAAACAAAAATAAAATAATTGAAATGGATAACAACACAGATTATAATTGATTTGATTTCAAATCGAACGATCGAAAAGAACATTTCTTACGTTTTATGTACGATATTAACAAAAATCGATTACTATCGACATTTTGTTATTGGATAAGTGTAAACATTTGGGAATACCGCCGCTTATGTTTCGGTTTAACACAAAAGTTTAACCATATATTATTGAAATTAAAACTTAACAAGGATGTTACGAAAAAGGCAGCCATCAAAAAAGAAAATGGAGACAAACAATGCCATTCCCGATATCAACTATTGGGTATGTATAACTGTTCATTTCAACATCTGTGTTGTGCCACCCAATTTGGGTGCCATTTCGAATTTGTTTTACACTTGTTTCACTCATACTTACACCTGGATATGACTATGTGACTAAATTTCAATGGGACGCCAATAAATAAGCTGTTCTCATGATCATTGTGACTGGGAATTTTTCAATGGCGTGATTTTCTTAAGGCAAATAAGCAAAGATAGTGTTTTCGAGCATAGAATATTCGAATCTTTATGTTCCACACTCGAATTTAATAACGTTATGATTAACCTATTGAACCTCTCATTCATGTTGAATTTACGAATGTTTGGTGACTAAAGCAGATATTTGCTCAAAGTAGCTAGTAGTCTTGAAGTATCAAGCGAGGTCCACAATTTTTCAGATATAACGTTCACTTTCTGAGGATGCATCAATATGCAAAGAATGAACAAATAGATCGTACACTAAAATGTCGATATTACTGGCGAATCATATAAATGTCTAGCGAATTTAGAATGACTTCACAAAATAGCGTTGCGATATTAGTTTTAAAACATTTATTATGGTAAACCCAAAAAATCAGCTTAACCCAAAAAATCAGCAGCGAAAAATAAAAATACGAATTTCTTTTTTGTGTCAATGTTTATGATATTTCGAAATGTGGATATAATTTTGAATTGTGAATATGTTCACTTCAATCAAGAACCAGAGTAAATTTTCGATCTATTCGAAATGGTTTTATAAATCAACCCCATTGTTTAGCTCAAGTGTTATCAATGCAAAAGACATGACCGTTAACTCTACCCTTATGAACTGAATCTATTATATATTAAGTGTTTTCGATCATAAAACAAATTCTATTGTTTACAATGTTTAAAATGGCCAATACAGTTGACTCAATGGACAAAAAAATATGCATTCATAATATTCACTTATTATGATCTATGGTTATTTATCAATCAAATTTTAATATGGCTAATATTCTCCACAATTCTACTTAAACTAAGAATCTATGAATCTAACTTGTTTCAATTCATTCAACGGCGTTTGATCTGGAACGCCTGTGATTTTTCTGTCTCCTTCTTTGACGCCCAGATTTCTAAAAAAAAAAAAATTTCTTCTCCAATTCCCATCTCCAAACGTTTTGAGAATAATATCAAATAAACAATCGTTCCTTTTTTCATATGATTCAATAGAAATAATAATAGAAAAATGAAAATAAATAATCGCAATTCTACTTAAACTAAGAATCTATGAATCTAACTTGTTTCAATTCATTCAACGGCGTTTGATCTGGAACGCCTGTGATTTTTCTGTCTCCTTCTTTGACGCCCAGATTTCTAAAAAAAAAAAATTTCTTCTCCAATTCCCATCTCCAAACGTTTTGAGAATAATATCAAATAAACAATCGTTCCTTTTTTCATATGATTCAATAGAAATAATAATAGAAAAATGAAAATAAATAATCGCAGTCTGATTGCGTCAAAAATACGAATATGTGCTGCGTCCACAGAGAAACGGTTCTCGTTGGCATCGTTTTCTACAGACTATAATGGTAATGCAGAATTCAACCGGCAGAGGCAGCACATATTCGGAGATTTTGACATCTCCATAAGAAACAATGTAAAACAATTTCTTTGCTAGCGCGCAATGTAAATAATTTATAATTTTAAAATAATATGTCCGACTGAAATTGAATAATTTATCCGACTAGAAATTTATTGGAAAAGTTTGCTAGTTTTTGGTGCGATCAAAATGGAATCAGCAATAAAGATGATTTACCATACATACTTGTGGTGCATAAATAGTTATTAAGCAACAAAAAATATTTGATTTACGACTGCTTTTTAATTATTTTTGCGCTTAGTCACATGTTTCTATGTCGGAAATGATAAATCGTTCGGTTTGATTTTAAATTTTATCGAGTCTTCCATTATTTTGAGTATGTACGGTATTTCATTGCTGTTCGAGTTCTAATTAATTAATCTTTTTATATTGGAGATGACGTAATCGCTTGATTCTGTAAGCTTTCATTCTTAAGTGGTTTTGTACATTAATAGATCATCGATAATAATAAACATTAAAAAAAAAGATTACCCCTTGTAAAAAAGGGATAATTAATTATTTTGCATATAATTGGTGATTGGTGTTTGATGCAAAATGGAAAGTTCGAATCTTTTTTCACAATGAAAAATAACAACTTCAATAGAGAGTTGAATACCGCTATTGTAATTGGACAATTTTTTGAAATGATCAAATGTGTTTCTGACCTTCGAATAGCCACATAATTATTGTTTTTAATTATGACGCAAACACAATGGGTTAATAGTCTGTCATCAAGTTGAGTTGTACTTATCTGTAGCTAGACATCAAACATGTGGGAATTATTGTCAACATTTTGCTAACATTATCATATACAATTAATCATCAAAAATTAAAATGTTCATTGCATTTATTTAAATCGATTAATGTGCAGTGTGCAGTGTGCAGTGTGCAGTATTCAACCAAAAAGAAATCGATAGGATAAATTCGTAAAATATATTAGTAAAGATAGATCTTTCGAAACTAAAAAAATGCAATTATGACCGTAAATTTATTTTGTTTTCGATATATATTGTGTTTGAAACTATCTTAGGGATAACCTCTCTTATCTTCCGATAGCCTTACGGTTTAGATGGTAGGTAAACTAGGTTGCTTTATGAACAATGAGTTGAAAGATCGTTATTATTCGCTGCGTTCTTTTCGTCTTATCGTGAAGAGTTTCTTTTGTTTGGTATTTCTAGACGAATAGTACTGGGGATGGAATGTGCGAAATGCATCAATAGAAATGGATCGATGGTTCAATGGTTCGAAGAAACAAAAACAAAGTACTGTTATCTCATAATGAAATAAAGTCTTGCAGATCTGTTATTTGTTATATGTAATCTCGTTTTGTTTACACTTTACGGCAATCAATAAACATTATAACCTATTTTATTAAGTCCGAATTAATTTGACCCAATCGTCGATCATAGATATTAATTAATTTCCTCCATTGGTTTTGAGGGGAGAGAAAAAAAGAAGAAAGAAAAGGAACAAGAGAAAATACTATTTTATAATAAATAGTCATGAAAGTTGAAAGTTCATTTTCAAATTTATTTTGTATTTTCATATTTTGCAATTGATTTTGTATATATTCAGAGCATTCTGTGAGCAGCGCTCTGTGAACAGCATTCTGTGAACAGCGCTCTGTGAATAACGTACGGAATAACATACGGAAACATACGAAACAATATAAGGTAAAAAAAACTATAATCGTGTGTCAAAATGTTCAATGTTCACTCTTTCCAATGTGTTGCGTTGTCAATTGCAAAAGGAACCAACGCGAAAGACGACATCATTGATATTCATCGTTTATTGTGAAGAAAATCTCTAAAATGATGTGAGAAATTACTAAAAAGTACTTTTGACATCTATACAGAGATATAGTAACTATTAATGCCTATAATTTTTAATATTCATTTAATCGTTTTCACCATTATAATATTGAGCAATAAGAATATATCTACAATGAAATTCAATAATAAAAAAATAAAATTAACCGATTCATGTTTAACAAAATTTATATATTTGATTGTTTGATATATTATTCAATGGGTATTTGATGTATTGTAAATTGCATTGAAATTGCAAGGCTGCAGCCAATCATGATTCTTCTCAAATTAATTACATATTGTAATTGAGACTAAAGATCCTATGCACATAATAGCCAATTTTTAAAAGAATGAATAGAAAAATGGTGTCGAAATCAGAGTAGAAAAAAATTCGAAATTAAACTGATAAGTGAACAGTGTACATATATTATCCATTGAACATGGAGAAAAAGTACTGTCGACCTTCGGTTGCGAGTGTTTATACATTCATATGTGTAATGAGTATACTTTTTCTTGAATGGCTTACGATCAGTTTTTAATGGTCAAAAATTTGATTTTTTTTTCTCTTACTATGCATATTCATAATTTGAGTTCGTCGGGCTAGATTTTTTGTTTGAAATTTGTTCTGCTGGTCGTGTTTCACTTTTCTCTTACTTATTTGTTTTTCTTTTCGTTTTTCTGTGCAACATCTGTATGCGTGGAAGACTGCGTTTTCTATGTCTTTGTGTGGATATACTATGTTCTGCACATTAGTTCACCAATGAGGCTATATCGCGCGCGCTTCTCTTTCAAACTATCTGTATGTTATTTATTCTTACTTTTTTTTTTTTTTTTTTTTTCTATTTTTTTTGGTTCATATGGAAAGAAGAAGAAACAGCACGATATACAGCAACATCGAGAGTGGGGATTCTTTTAAATACATTCGATTATGAATCTTTCTCAGTTAGTCCTTAAATATATTTCAAGTGAGTCTGAATATAGGTACTTAAATACTGAATATTGAACTGATTGCACTGTTGCATATATTCCGCTAACTAGATATCGATGTTGTAAAGTGAAAACAGTTCGAATTATATATCGTACGAATACAGTACTACAAGTTTTGATCTATGAAAATAATTGATTCAAAAGCGATTTCATAGAAATTTGTCTATTATTTTGAACATTTTATACAAAATGCATTCGGTTTTTAATCTCTTTAACATAATGTACTTAAATGTGGATGAATCGGTTTAATATAAATACGAAATAGTTAAAATAAACAAAATAAGTATGATATTAGTTTATTTCAAAAATCAGATGTTTACCGAGCTAGTGAATTTAATAAACGTATTTACCGATTTGAGTGATATTTTTCATAATGATTATTTTCACGAATACGTGTCTCACACATCGAATCACAATAAAAAACATTAAATTCATAAAATTTACATATTTGAGCGTATAGTATCAATGTTATACAAGTTGAGGCTGAAAAATGACAAACGAGTGCAGATCAAAAAAATAATACAGCAATTATGCAATGAATTGTAAATAGCTTTGGAAATTAAGCGATTCGTCGTTTTTCTTTTCTGATCCGATACGTTATTGATTTATATAGATAAGTTGTGGAATCATAGTACTAAATATAATGGAATCTTCAGTGAATAAAAAGCATTTCAAAATACTGACTTTTTGAATGGTTCAACTTTATTAATCTACAAATCGATTAAAATGAATAGAAAATAATTTCGCAAATATCGTTTGCTGTCAATCCCAATCCAATTAGATATTTAATGTTCTATTATAATTATTTTCATTGCGTTCGGTTATAATTACTGTGATATATTTTCCATCTGCGACGACAAGGTGACCGTCTGAATGCCGAGAATAAACCGAAGGTAATAAGACGATGGAACACACAAAGTATAAAATTTTCGGTAGCGAAAGTGAGCAATGGACATAACACATCTGAACATTTTGAGTCTGTAATCATTTCGATTCAATATTGTCATGAATATATATCATTACACTTCGAATGAAAAAAGTTCCATTTCGAGAATGCAATAAACTCAAAAGACCCATGTGACCGAAACTTTTTTCTCTTGTTTCAGGTATGAAACCAGTATATTGTGAGAAAAAATTGTTTGGTGGTTATATATTTCTTTTTATCAGCAAAAGTGTCCTTTTCTATTCGATAACATATGTTTCGAAAGTCACACGATTGCTTATTTCTCACCAAAACTTTATATTCGTTACAAAAACAGTTTTTGAATTGACTAAATGTTTACTGAATTAATTATAAAGATGTTCTCTCAAGTTCGTAATTGTTGCCAATCGTTTCAATTCAAACCATATACGGAACGAAACTCACAGAAAAGGCGTTGAGAGCAATAACATACGATCTAATTATTTTTCATTAAATTTAATTTCATTTTATGACAAGCTCAATTGATTTGTATATTAAAGGACAAGACCAGTGCGTTTTCATTCATTTGTTTTAAGTTCTAATTGTTTTCGTGTGATCGAAAGTGATATAATTTATGGATTGCAGCGACACGATTTTGATGATATTTGGTTTGGATTTAAATTTTTGTCCTATCTTCTGCAGACTTTGTTGATACTTTTTTTACTCTTAACAATGGCATACTGCATACATTGTTAAAGTAATGAGCTATCCCTGAAGAACGGAGACTTCGTTGTCGATTTATTATATTCATTAAACATAAAACACTACCGAGCGGATATGCTGAGCTATTGATTTGATTAACCCCTTAACCGGCAAATTTTTGGTTTGAATCAAACTAATTAATTATTGTTGGCCTTGACCACCTGAACAATGCTTGTTCTGGAAATCAATTCGACTTATATTTTCCGAATTTTTCCGCAAAAACTAAAAAAAAAAATGAAAACCAATAAATCAAGAAAAAATCCACAAAAGTAAAAGAATTGAAATCTTACAATTGATCAGAAATATTTGAACGTTTCGAAATACGAACAATTTCATTCTTTTCATTTGATTTAATACGTCTTGGACAAAAAAAAACAAAGAAATAATTTTTTTGCGAAAATTGTCAATTTTCCAACTTCGGAACGATGCTACATGAAAACAAATAAATGGATTTCGTTCCGAATGGACTTATTTAACAGCTAAATTTTTTCGAATTGAATTAAATGAATTTGATAGAAGCCGGATGAATGAGTGTGTCTTTATACAAAAAAAAGCTAAACCTCGACTATAGGTGGACCTGCCGGTTAGAGGGTTAACTTTCAGTGTTTTCACATTGTATACTTATTCTTTCGCATCTAATTGCGTTCAGTATATTGCCCATCAGCGTTACATCAAATTTCTACTTCGAATAAATTTTGCACATCGCAACCTACACTAGATTTTTATTCTATATCCAGTTTCAGTTGTCATGTTCGATTACTAGTCAAATAAAACGAAGATCATTTTACGCTATAATGAGTGATATCAGGATTTATGTCCAATTGGATAGTGCTCTCAATTTTCGTATCTTATATTTAGTTCTATTCACCAAATGAATGGAAAAGAATATTCATTAAATCTAAAATTGAAGGCTTAAGTCGATGTTAATGATTGTCAGGAACAACGTTTTTTTTGTACATGGTCAGGCTATGTCCACTCATTTTACACAATTTTCAATGGTTCTTTTTTTCCGAATACTATGACCGATGTGTTTTTGAAATACTTCATTGAAATTTGAAAAATGATATATCGAGTGCATTCATTTGTCATACATTATACGAGCACATCAGTCTAACTGAGTATATAATTTTTCCAACAAGACCATCAAATAGTGGTGAATCTTTCTTATAGTATGAATATTATTTTCAACATGTAATTATGCATTTTACGTATCATTTCTCGAAAAATGATTTGAACAGCGTTCTGTTTGAAGGTCTTACAATTTATACAGACCTCATGACCTGAAATTACTGAATTCGCAACTGTTTCTTAATTAAAATGATCGATTTCAAATCGATTCATTGCATTGAATATATATAGCTTGTTCATTGCTCTTAATGTTTTCGGTGCTACAGCCGGGGCTTGAATTTACCTCTCTTTTGAGCATTAAACAACTGATTTGTGAATGACAAAAGCAAATTCTGGAATCTAGGACAATATAAGTACATCGGGTTAAATTATATACACCCAACTCATACCCGCAGCGAGACGGTTTTTATTGTTAATGCAAACTTACGGTACGAAATTTCTTCGAATTGTGGCCCTGATCGAGACGTAGTTGACACCCTTTTTCAAAAATACATAGTCTAACTCGAATTAAAATTTATCAGCTTTTTTCTCTTTTATTGGTTAAAGCAAGTTTTTTCCATTTATTTCATTGTGCTGTCGAAAATACGTTAATCGTCAATGTTTTTTAAATATTTCATCGTATTTTCACATAGATGTATACAGTACAGACTAAAAGTTGGAATACACCTACCAAATTAAACATTTCTTCAAATTCTTTTCAAAAATATCATCATTTTTCAATAAAATTGAAATAAAACGAATATTAAATGTTAGAACTATGTTGAACAAACAAAAATAATGTAGATTAAACGATATATCATCTCTTAATTGATTGCCAAGCTCAAAAAATGTTAAATTTGAATGGTGTATTTAAACTTTCAGTGTGTACTATATGGAAAAAGGCATTCTACTTCTCCATTTTTTCTAATATTTCTCTCAGTGATTTTGTTTATCTCTTCGTTTCTGATTCATTGGTACATCACACATATGTGTGGCTGAGAGCAAAAAGAGTCTAACTTTTCTTACCTCCTGCTTTCATTTATGGACATTTCTGTAGGCGAAAGCAGGAGGTGAGAAAAGATAGACTCTTTTGGCTCTCAGCCCGACATATGTCTATTATCTGAACGATAAATGGTACCGATCTGTCTGTCGGTTTGCTTTCTGATAGTCACATCTTGTGTGTAATATCAGCAATATACGCACTGTTGACTCGAGAACAGGAGGATATTCGTCAAAAAATTTAATGAGTTCTCAAAACTTGAAAATGGTGTTTTCACCACATTTTTGGTGAAGTAGGATATTATTGTAAATAACACTAATAACATCAATAAAATGACTGCATTCTTGTTAATAATAATGACATTTCGTCAGTAAATATCCCCAAAATTAAACAATTTAACCTAGAGACTTTCATAAGCTTTCAAATGGTCCAAATTTCAAGGCATAAGACCCATCTCACACCGAGTTAGAGCGATCATTGCAAGCTTTAAGCAACCAAATATTTGGTCACTTAACTAAAAAAAGGTATCTTTAAAATTTGCCACTTTTGCGGTGAAGTAGGATAATATTACAAACAAAACGGAAAACAACAAAATATTAATCGCATTTTTACATTCAACGTCAATGAATATACTAAAAAATTAAAGATATCGATATGAATATGAAAACAAAGAATCCTATTATTAACAAAGATGCAATCAATAATTTGTTGTTTTTAGTTTTGTTTGCAATAATATCCTACTTTACCACAAAATTGTGGAAAAACGCCACTTTCAGGTTTTTCAGAGTAGTTTTAATTGCAATAATATTCTACTCCACCAAAAATGTGGTGAAAACACCATTTTCAAGTTTTGAAAGTGTGGAATTTGAGATGTGAAATTACTTTTAATTGCAATTTTTTACCGGAATTCTAAGCAAAGTTAAGATGTGGAACATTTTACAAAGAGAACAATCAGCACCAATCTTTAGTTGAAAAATATTTCCGCAAAAATGAAATTGCATAACGAATGAACTCTGTAAGAGTTCAACATTGTGAGTTCAATAAGAAATCCAATCAGCAACTTAGGTTAAAAAATATTTCAAGATGATGGATTATTCTTTGATAATCATTTTTGATTTCCTTCCGCCTGCTCATCCTTTGGATAGAATAAAAATTTGTTTTTTTTTTTATATCTTTGATATTTTAGATGTGTTCCCGGAACTTGGCTATTTCAGTGGCGCTATTTTTAGCATTGGTTCCATTGATCAGCTCTCTACCGCAACATAGCTTAGCGAAACGTAGTGCATTCTTCGATATCGAATGTAAGGGTGTTTTCAACAAATCAATATTCTATCGATTAGATAGAATATGTGAGGATTGTTATTCATTGTTTAGGGAGCCTGAACTTCATACGCTATGCAAGTAAGTGTTAAAGGACAAAAGACGTTTTAAACAAAATCAGGGCTGTGATAATACTAGTTTAAAAAAGAATATAGTACCATACATTCTACAACTTAAACAGCCCTGAAAGATATATTTCTCTAAAATAAATAGCTAATAATAATGAACGTTATCCAGTTAAAAACTCTGTTCAATACAAACTCATATTATAATATTTGAAATATGCAATAAAATTCTGTTAACTCGAATCCGATCGCAACAACGGACTTGGTAATCAACTCATACAATTTGACACTATGAGCTAACTAACCTAATATTTGACTAAACATTGACAATTTCTTACTGAAACAATTTTTCTTTCTTACACTTACAATTAAAAAAAAAAAAACAAAAACAACAAACAATTAGGAAAAGGTGCTTTACCACAGATTATTTTAAAGGATGTCTGGATGCGCTTCAACTGACAGATGAAATAGAGAAAATTAAAAACTATATAAAACAAGTGAATGGGGCCCAGCCTCCGGTATTAAAACACTAAACCTTGATATTGATTAATTTAGCAGCTAAATAAAATATTACAACGGCTAATGAATGAATCATCATTAATATGTATAATATAAATTAGTGAATTTGAATGGATTAGTGGATTTGTAAACGAATTAAGAAGAGAAAAAAAGACCTATCTTTTTATTCTTCGATCGTATGTATTTTTTTTTTGCTTAGGTCCGATTGTAGTGATAAAAAATTCTTTTTATTCTCCTCAAGCCTACCATACAATTATGATCTATGATGTATTATCCGAATAAACGAAATGAGAAGATCGATCTAAATTCTACATTTTTTCTCATAAAGTTACTCGTAATATGTATTGTTGAGTGTTGAGCATTTTTTATTTACATTGGGAATTCAACACAAATTACCAAAACTATTAGAATTGTAATTGACTGATTATAAGCGGTTCTTGTACTGAACCGATATGAGGCCGGAAATCTTGCATGTGTTTTTTTCACCGCAGCTACAAGTGATTATTGAGAACTAATATTTTAATTCATTTCTGTAAAAATGCACTTTATTTATTTTTTTATTATCCAAAAGATGAACACCTCAACCACACGAACAAACATTATAATATATTAGTTATTTTCATGAGATATGCTGTAGAAAACGTGGTAAAATTCAATTTTTTTGGGAGTGTTCTTCAGATTTGATTGTGAGCGGAAATTCGGAAGAAAAACATCATTTTCGGTTAGATAGATAGGACGGATAGAAAGCGCGCATTTACGAAGCTTGTGCTCTCTGGAGCCAAAATGCTTCAGGGGGGAGCGCTCCATTCATGCGCGAATTCTATCCCTGATAGATAGACTTGATCAATATATATTGAATTTATAGACGAATATGCTATGGCATTTAATGAAATGTGCAGCAATTTTGATAACAACTTCCGTATATGCAGTAAATACTATATATTCAGCTGAAAATGTCGTTGATTTTAGTTGCAATATCATCTAGTGTTTGAAGTCTATTAAATTGTATACGATAAGTGTGATTTTTATCCAGAAATGTCCAACAATCACAACCGCCCGAAAAGTTTGTCGTCTGCAATCACATCGCATGACGATTGAAATGCAGCCGAGTATAATATTAAATATGCTATTGAAATAATTATTCAATAATAATCCTGATAAAGATCCGCTTTCAATAAACTACAAAAAATAAAAGTGAAACAGACTAAGATTTGTTCTGTTTAGATGCTTGGCAGAAAAATTATTGAATGTTTCTATTAAAACAATGAATATATTGAATGGAAAAATTCCCAGAAAAATTAGAGCTTGAAAGATTTGAATAAAGAAAAACATCCACAACCGAAGAATAAATCAGAATTATCAAGAAAGCAAATATGTTTATGAGTTCAGGCGTCATGGTCTATTTTGATTTGTGTATTCATAATACGATAGAACCTTCCAAAAATCACCATCATCATCTGTAACAGGAAGTCAATATTAAATGGAGATTCGAAGCCCTACAGCCTTTATTCCATCTTTATTTCCATTGGTTTTTTATTTTAAAAATCTTGATTGGTATGTTTTTCATATTAAGTTTTTTATTCTTATTATTTTTTTGCGTTCGATGTTTTTTACATTTTTTGTAAGCGCCTTATTTTTTCAAACGTTCATTTTGATTAAAATTTTGGGAAAAATTGAATGTTTCAAATTTTTTGGATTTTGTGGCAGTATTTTGAGAATAATAAAAGAATCTTTCGGTAGAAGTTTTTTTGAATTGTTTTACAACTTTTTTAGAGCGTTTTAATCAAATTTAAATGTCTGATCAATATTTTGCGTTAATTCCATTTCGATTATTTTTCACAGGAAAGATTGCTTTGGGACTGATTACTTCACATCATGTGTGGAAGCACTTCTCTTAGATGAAGAAATGGAGAAATTTGATCGCTATCGTCTTCTGCTCGGGAAAAAGTGAATCAGACATATAAAAATCAAATTTACATGCGGACAAATATTAATCGACCATCATGGCACAATACAAAAGACCCATTATGGCGTTGCAACACTGGAATAAATAGCACATTGCATAAAAGATATTTGGATGAAATATATGAAAGCAAAATGTTCGTTTATTCGATAGCACACAGATTTGGGCATAACCTAACCATCGGAAATAGTATAAAATCAACAAAAAAAATTTTTAATAAGCATATTTATATAAAATGAACAACTTACTTCAATTGTTCGCTATTCTCTATTCGCCGTGGTAATCAATAGAGATTATACATAAAATACAAACCATAGTTCTATTATTTATTCTTTGAAATGAAAATATTTCGAAAAACAATTAAAGTCGATTTGAAAGAAAAATGATCATATGTGTAAGTCTTTATTTGAACATATTATAAAATATCTTCCACAGATGCTTCACAATACAATCAAATTAATGACTCAAAAACGCGGATAGCGCTTTCGCAAAAAATTTGAAAGCGCAATTCTTCGCGTCTTCATTCTCCGCATCTTCATTTATTATACATGGACGTGAAAGTAGAGGTCAAGCCTAGCAATACCCTATCTTCAGTTTTTCATGATCAGGTCATTTGGCGATTTCAATGTCAAAAAATGTCAAATCAGCTTTTATGTGCTAAAAATCAAATAAAATTGAGAGAAGCTCGATTGATATCATCAATTTTTCGTCAATTTTGATAAATATGTATTTGAAATTCAAAAAAAACAAAAAAAAAAAATAGTTGAATGGAAGATTTGTGGCTTGCACACCTATGGAATGAAATCGAGTGTCATGCGTCATCTCTTTATCCAGTCATGAGTTTGTTATGCCTGATTTGGAGAATTTTTTAGTAATATATTTTTTAGAGCTAGATCCCACACCAGTCAAGTAGTCACGCCTACAAAGATTATTACTGTTGTTCTTTTTTTGGAGATTGCACGGAAAAGCTTGTAAAAGAAAATATTTTTGGATTTGATAGAATAAGGATTGGGGGAAGGAAAAGCATGCAAGAGGGACATCACTCGTTCTAACTTATAAATGAATTTCACTTTTCTCTTATTAGCATCGTTTCGTCATTTCATCTGAATGATAAACGGATGGAAATGAATTAACATGAATTGCTCTAGTGAGTCTGATTTTTATTATTATTTTCATAAAGGGGGATGAAAAAAGTTATCAAATTAAAGTCCATTGATGAAATTCAAACTTAATGGAAAGTCCGTTTTCATTTACAGCTTTATTTTTTCTTGTATGTTTTCAAATAGAGAGTATCCTTGCAAAGTTTAGTGATCAGTAGTGCTGATTCGGATACTTCAGAAATTCTTCTTTACGAAGAACTCAATTTATTACAGAGAATTTAAAAAAATATGTTGCCTTTCTGTATAGCTTAGAAAATAATAACTTAATTTGAATTCGAATATGCATTATTGCGATGAGAATCCCAAGCGAGAATGCAGATTCTGAATGAGGTTAAATTAAGTTCTGCAAAATATCGGCGTCGCAATATTCGTTTGCTAATGTCGGCACTGACGAATCGGTTAAACATAAGATGCATTTATTATCGAATTTTTTATCCTTGCATATTTAGCGCTTTGAACTGTTCCTCATCAACTTCCGTAACCATTATTGAATCATCTGGTAATCGTAAAACAACTCGTCTTGTACCACCTTATCAATGAAATAATGAAAAATAATACCGTCATCAATCGAATTCACTGTTTTTTATGCAAATAAAAGTACCTGGTGATGGTTGATCCGCTTGTATGACTTCTGCTGTGATTTGTCCCTCTTGTCCGTCCGCATCTTCTGTTGCAACTGATAAATGTTGATGCACATTTTGAACTCCATCATCTGTGATAGCGTACTGGATACCTTGTTGACCATCTGCGACCAATTGCTGCTGTAGTTGTTGTTGGACTATGAACATAAAAAACATGTCAAGAAATTGAATTCAAATATTGATTTGACTACAATATATTTGTACAAACCATTTAGTGTCATAGCTCCATTGTTTGCATCATCTAAACCGAGTGCATCACTGTCTTCAGCAGCTACATAAACACATTGCTGTTCACCATCAGCACCTTGGGCAATCAATATGGTTTGACCTTGTTCATTTTTACCAGCTACTTGGTAGATTGTTCCGTCTTCACCAGTCACAAATTGTATTAATTGCTGTGTTCCGTCTTCATGGGATGCCAGAATTTGTTGCAATCCCTCTTGATCTGTTGTAATAACACCGGATTGTTGCAATTGTTGTAATTGTTCCTCGTTCATTACAATATCTTCACACTCTTTTTTAATTTCGTTGACATTTTGTTCTAATTGTGAAGCGTCAATTAGAGCAACTGTTGAACCATGACCAAGTATTTGCGTAGCAACAACAGGTTGTTGATCTTGTGGTTCGGACTTTGGTTCGATATTTGTTGCAAATGCATCAGTGACCGTATATTCTTCTTCACAAGCAATACCTTGAGAATTAATCGGTGTGTTGACCGTTTTACGCGTCACTTTAATATTTCCTTGTCGAGTTAATGCAGCGATTTTTTGTTCTGGAGTTGTCGGCTTTGAAGTTGGCGTACTTTTGACAACACGTGTGATCGTTGGTTTTACTGCAGCCTTAACATTTGCATTTATCGGGCTCAATTGATGTATAGGTTGAGCATGTTGTGTAACAACATTTGTCTTTGGTTGTTGAGCTCTAACTGGTGCGCGTGCGATAGTTTGAACTGGTTTCACAGTCGTGTTACCCAATTTTTGTACAATTCGATTGCCAGCAACTTGATTGGTTGCAGTTCCGACTCGAACCACACCACTAACTGAATCGCCACCTTTTTGAATAAATCTAATTTGGGCTTCATTTTTTGGTGTTGGATTTACTAAGACGCCAGTCTTTTTTACGATGCCGGTTTTTTTGTCATTAGTTATGACGACATCAGCCGATTTTTCATTTGTACCAACCGTTTGCAAGCCATTTGACTTTATTTTGCTCACTTGGGCTCGTGTCAGACTCGTATTTACCGGACTTACATTATTCATTGCCTTAGCTGGTGATGTTTCTAATTTTCGTCGTTTTATACCCGATACGCTATCGTCTTCCGATTGACTGGAGACACTATCATTTGCTTTGTTTTCATGCAAATCACTTATTTGAGATGTTTGAGCCTGTGCTTGAGCTTGAGCCTGTGCTTGTTTTGCTTGAAGGGCTTGCCGTTGCTCCTTTTGACGTGCCAACTGTTTTTCGAATGTCTCGAGTAATATCGGACATGTTTCGAGATGTGATGCTGGCTCCCATGTATTATTTTCAAGTGATATATTATCCCACTTAATGAGATATTCATGTTCTTTTTGACGTGGATTGAATCGTTTGGCCAAGATTTTTTCAATGCGATGCTCCTTTGTCTGAATTTTACCGTTTGTATTCATACCAATTGTTCTTCGCGCTTCACGTGTAACAATGCCAGGTTTTGATGCAATTATCGTTGAACCAGTCACACGATTTACGATATTCTTGGATTGCGGCGATCGAACAACAGGACGCTTGGCAACATTAATCGGCGTTGATGAATCGCTATTTTTCAATTCATTAAAACTGGCGTCCAATTCTTTTTGAGACATTGGGGTTTTATTTACGATGCGATTTGTAACCAATTGTCTTCCACGCATAGATTCAGCTGAATTGTCAACAACTGTTTTTGTTATCTTAACAGGCATTTCTTGCAAGCTTCCTTGTCCAATTTTAGCAAATGATTGAATGGTTCTACCGGCAACCACCCATGTTTCTTTAATGGCTTCATCTAATTTCATCCAACTTTGATACACTGTCCAAGCGTTTCCATCTTTCGACTGATCTTGATTTAATTGTGATGCTTTCCACAATAAAAATGACCAAATAACTGGTTTTGTTTCCAAATTATCTTTCAATGCAGATGACTTTGTGCATGTTGCAGTTTTGTGTTCACGAAAATTTTCCAAAAAGTGAAAAACACTATTACATTGCCCACAAACCAAAACATCCATGTTCGTCATTTCGGCTTGGGCTTTTTTTATTATTTCTGGATATTTACCAATGTCAGACGGATCAATTTCTTTTCCCATTTCACCTTTAATAGTTGAACAATTTTCTAATTATTTCTCTTATCTTACTTTCAATTATGATTCCGTTTTCTTTTAAAAAACTTTATTTTGTCGTCGCAAATGCATAAAATCACTGCAAATAAATAGGTGAATAATAAAAAAATTAGTTTTGTTTACAAAAATTCTTAGCGCTATTTTCATATATTATTTAGATCAATTTGTTCATGGATAATTTCTTTGATATGGAATTCAAGAAACACACCAAAATACTTTGACTGTTTTCAAAACTTTGAACAGCGTGGCTCTCCAATTTAACTGTTTCAAAATTAAATCCAAAAAAATAATAATTAATTTTTAGTTTGGTAACCACAAAGGATCGGTCAATATATTTGACTCCGGATTCAGCCACTTGACTTATAATATTATTATTTTCGTTGTTAGATGGTGAATTTCTTAGCGTAAATTTACTGACTGACGCTTTTTTCACTGAAAAAAAAGTACAAAATTGACACAAACATGGTTGCTGCGAATCCAAAGTCTACACAAGTTATACACAAACACATATGACTGTACTTGTATGGTCTTTTGCTGCTGTTTATTAACCATGAAGTCGCCATTTTGAAAATAGACAGTTGAAATTTGCTTTGGTAAATTGTTTGATTTTAAATTTTTTCCCATTAAATTGAAAAACTTTAAAGACTATGAGTTTTCATGCTTACAATCATCAAAATCAATTGAATGCTCACTAAAAAAATTGGGTGATGGTCTTAAATTTGGATAAAAAATTTGAAAATGGTTTCAACTTTGATAGTTGATACGAGTAATGTTGTAAGTGTGTAGTTTATTCTCCAAATATGAAACAATCGACCCTGCATTGAGATATAGTACGAGTGCAACAACTATCATATTCGACACCATCTACGAGAGAGATAAATATATGTATATACATATACATATAGTATATACGCAATGAGATGTGCATTGCAGTGACCTCTTTTAATATACGTAAATTTGTAACAAATGCTTGCTAGTTGTCTCACTCCATTCCCATATCTGTATTTTACAAATGAATGGATATTATTGCGTTTTCGTTTAGCGGCCAATGTGCTTTAAAATTTGACAGACGTGAATTGTTGGCTGATTTGTGTTATTTTGTTTCAGTTTGAATGTAGGCTTAGAATAAAAAAAATATACTTTAACATATATGTTGTGAAATTACGTTTCATTCTGTAAAATTGTCCGTAAACGATGGAGGACCGCAATCTACCTAATTCGCCATTAAAAAATCTGCTAAACAAATCATATAATATTGGAAATATTCCATTCAATTCAGGAAAAGTAAGAATTCACAATGATCGATTTTATTGAAGATAATTTCAATTATTGTTATCAATCTAATAATTTAAAACGATTCTAGAGAATAATTAATGCCGTGAGTCAAACACATCAACAGCAAACGATGCAAATAGCACAACAGTCCACATCATACTTACAGTTGCCAGTCCAAATATTACAATCTTCAGTACTGCCACCACAATGTAGTATTATCGCACAAAGTCCAATGCCAACAACAGAACCTCAAGATGCTCTGAATTCGATCAAAATTCAAAATTGTGTGGCCACTGTTAATCTTGGCTGTGATTTAAATTTGCAAAAGATTAATTTTCGTACCAGAAACTCTGAATACAATCCATCCCGTTTTCATGGAGTTATTATGCGAATAAGGGAACCTCGTTGCACAGCGCTGATATTTCGTTCAGGAAAGGTTGTATGCACTGGTGCGCGTAATGAAGTCGATGCAAATTTGGGAACACGAAAATTTGCAAGGATATTGCAGAAGTTGGGCTATCCGGTACTGATTACATATAAAATTGGCTCAATTTATTATTATGATTCAAAATAATGATTGAATATTTGGTTTTAGGTTAAATTCATGGAATTCAAAATACAAAACTTGGTGGCTACAGTTGATTTGAGATTTCCCATTCGTCTTGAGCATTTAAATCAAATACACGGTCAGTTCAGTTCATATGAACCTGAACTTTTTCCCGGTCTAATCTATCGGATGGTTAAGCCGCGTGTGGTGTTGCTAATCTTTGTAAACGGAAAAATTGTTTTTACTGGAGCCAAAACAAAAATTGAAATTCGAGAAAGCCTTGAAAATATTTATCCAATTTTACAAAGCTTTCGAAAGAATTAAATTGCATTGATCAAATCAATTCACATTCACATATTTAGTTTTTTATTAATTAAGTTAGATCCGAAAAAAAATGAAAATTGCGATTAATTTATTTTATAAGAAAATCATTTATATTGGCTGGCGCTACTAATAACTGATCGGGTGTCAGTCAAGAATCTATTGAAAATATATACATATACTCAATCGAATACTATTTATCAATTGTTGTATATATAGCTTACCCAACTAGAAGGATATGAACACGATCAGCCCTACAGCCTCTTACAAATCATCTCTAAATCTGATTATATAATTTGGTTTATACGTCTGATTTATGCTACTATTCTTCAGTACTTGTTAACACAGTCCATGAAAAACCAGATTTCTCAGGTCTCAGTACTCTGCATAGTTCATAATTAAAACTAACTAAATAAGAACAATAATTTTTTTTCTGATTTACTCAAACTGGTGGACTACAATTTGCCAACTATTGCAATAATTCACGATCGGCCACTGGATTTCTTGTGTTTGCCTTCACCGTAAAAAAATCGTTAAAAACTTAAAATCGCCTACCGCACGATCAAATTTCATGCAAACGTACAGCATTTCATTTTTGTAAATGTCGATGTATGCAAATACGTATCTGAATTGAGGATGTGTGCAAATACGTAATCGCTTTCGTACAAACCAAATTCATTCTGATTGTGAACAATGAAAATTATTAGGAATAGGAGAAATTTTTACAAATTACTCAGAAAAGTTGAACCACTGTATTCATTTCATTTGCATTACAATTTTTGATATGAATAGTTGTGGATTTTGAAACAAAATAATATAGTACGTGGTAAAAAAAAACTTTATCTTACTGCTTCGATTCCTTTCGAAAACAGTCTCATTATGCACAATAGGGGACCACAGTTCAACATTTTCCTTGTCTCTTTTTATCTCAAAATTTTGCAAAAGAGGTTATTGACATTTCAATTTTTATTTCCAGAAACACAGATAATGAATATTCATTGGGTCACATCGCATTTGCCGCAAAAAGCTTGACAATCGTCAAGAATATCAAATCTTTAAGATTTTCCAGTGTATATCAGGTATCAGGATAATGCAACGGAAAAACGGAAAATGATGACGCCATCGTTAGATATTCGGAGATGTCCAATGAAATCTACTTGACTGCTGATTCGCCCATTGAGGAATATTTTTCAAAACAAGAAGAAAATTACCTTTAAGCAGGGATTACAATTTTCTACTTTTCAATTGAAATTTTTCGAAATAGTTTTCATTTTTCACCGTAATAAAATATCTTTTCCAAATAATTCGTTTGAATTGCGCTAACGTCTACTTGATTGTTGAGATGTTTAGTTTAAAGCATCAAGATGTAGATCAGACTTATAAGAAAATAAAATATGCAATTTCCTCGACCAAGCTAATTTCGATTTTATTATTGTGAAAAAAACGAGTTGGCTCTCATCATCTATCTAAAATATATCATAAGCTTTGCGTTGAAAGAAACTAAAATAATTAAATTTTCATATATTTAATTAAACAATTTGTTTATCATATTATTCCATTCTTTTTTCAGTCTTTTTTCTAGCATGAAACGAAGTCCTCATCACTGTTTGCAAATTTGGTTTGAGCTTTTAAATCATTATGTTTGTTTTTTTTTCTTCAATCAAATCAACAAGGTTTATTGTTTAGTTTTAAAAGAGAAAAACAAAGAAAGAGAGAAGGACCATTAGGCAACTATTAAGTACATTATAGATTTTAATTCAAAAATGTTGTATTAAACTATCACGTTATCTAGTATTTTGTTGTGGATCGTTCGGATCGTATTCATCACCGTCAACATCCTCAATTTTTGCGCTGCATAGGCGACACTTACAGCATACAATACATGGTGCAGCCAATAGTAATAAGGGTGATGCAACAAGCAATAAAATACCGAAACTTGCGAAAATTCCAATAACTTGAGCTCGATGCCACACAACTGATGCGCGCGAATGACCCAATTTATTTTTGCATGGACCTTTATCATAGTGTCGTAACAAAAAATCATCCTGTGCAAGTTTCAAATTAAATTTAATGCATGAAACAATTAATTATTATTTGTTATTTACGTTACTCACATCTAAACTAGTTAAGCAATACCAACAAAATACATGTTTACATCGTTTGCACATCATTTGAGCACAGCCTTCATCTTTCTCGATTGGAACGCCGCACATTGGACAACATTTTATCAAGTCAGAGTCGAATGGAATACCAATTGAGTCATCAGTGCCATTTGCAGCGAGTCGCTGCGCATTCTCTTCACAAGTAAACGTTGGATGCCACTGAAATTTTGAGATAAAGAGATGTTCAATATTGGAGGAGGTTCAATTGAATAATTTGTACGTTTTATAGCTTACCGTTCTCTTGCAACTTGAACAGAATTCTTCCACACATGTTGGACATTTGACTGCAATGGGTGTTAACGAAGCTATCGAAGTCATGATTCCATTACTTTCTGCAGATTTCTCAACAAGACAAATAGTTTCACAACCTGCTCGTGGACACCAGGTCCGATTCTTGTCCAATTCAATTTCTAAAAAATTAAAAAGGATCAGAAAGATTTTCCCATCAATTTCAATATTTAAAAAGAAGGGAAATCAGTGTTTGTACCTCGATTCAACCGGAAACGTATATGTTTATCAATTAAATCACTTGATACGAGTTTTGCCATATCCTGTTCAATATTCATAATACCTTGAAGTGGACATAACGCATCTGGGCATGATATATCATAGGCTCCTTCTAAAATTTCAAATTCCACATACGTTTTCATGCACTGTAAATCACAATCAGTGAAACAAAAATAAGTATTCGCTTTAAAATAAACACAAGAGCATTTAAGTAACTCACATCTATGCAAAATTGACATCCACAATGTAGGATTTTGAAAATTTTATCAGATTTAATGTCGTTCAAACAAAGCTTGCATGCGACACATCCTATTGACGATAAAGAAAATCCCGTCGATAATGATTTAATCACAGTTGGTTGGTCGGTCATATCTCGCGATTTGTCCGAAACTAAAGGAATAATAATAATAATATTTTGATATTGAATGTTAGAAAGCTGACAACGGATGTATGAAACAAAATAATTATTCCAGGAACCATGAAATAAATTATATTATTACCCAAATCATTTTTGATTGAAACAAATCCACCATTTGCAATATTTAGTGAATAACGCGATCCATTTGCGGCCAATGATAAAATACTTGAGCATCGAGAACAGGTTGCAATTGATTGGCTTTGGCGCAATCGATTTCTGGGTCTGACTGGTTCGAAGCCTGATGTTGTTTGTGAATGTGTTAATGCTGAAACTGTTTCACATTTCTTCAAACCAATATCTTGTCGCTGATGTATCAATGGCTTAATACTACTTTGATTTAGACTGGTTGAACTCTCTTCACGCCTCAATAGTGGCACTACGCTCCATAATCGTTGATGCATAGTTGCATTCAGCGATGTCGTTGATGTCGATGAGGTAGTCGCATAAAATTTATCATTTCGAAAAAGATTTTGAGCCGATGGTGTCCTGGAAACCTTTATTTCAGGCGATGCAAATATAAGTGGCGTATTCAAATGATGATTGTCCACTGAAAACGTAAGCGGAAACCAATTGAGTAACTGAATCGCATTATTTTCATTTAATATCACTGTGCAACAAATTCTCACTTTTAACGTGTGCGAGACCCATCACTAGGTGATTCGGATTGGTGGCGGTCCCTCGATCACGGATTGTCAATCGGAATTTTACTACTATAGTGCTGAATCACGAATAATTCATGAAAAATTGTCAAATTTTTTCTATGGACCAGAAATCTGTTTCTTGTCCCGTAGAATTCGATAAGATGACAAAAAAATTTTTGCCAAATGTGAAAATTTATTTTTTTTCAAATTCTGCATTCTGATTCAGAGGATTGCCACCAATCCAAATCACCTAGTGACATGTTTCGCACAGAATCGGTCATATACAGTGTATTCAGTTTATAGAGATCATCATACCTTGTGGGTATTCCTTATCTAGAGTCACTCTATCAACACCATTGCTACCAATAATTGATGAAGTTGAAAGTGATGTTGCAATAGAAGCTGATTCACGTGAGACCTTGCGTCCGACTAGATTTTTGAGTAATTGTTCGAATCGATTATACTTCGTTATATGCATTGCCGTGTGCCCTTCATCTTGTACATCTATACTATTTGTTCGATACAATGACGATTTTTCCGCTATTTTTCGATGCCTACGGTCTGAGAGCTCCTGGAACTGAAATTTAGATGATAAAAAAATTGTTCCGAAATGCATTGGAATCATTTCAATGTCTATCGTACTTTTTGCTGATGATGATGGTTGAGCACAGCTCGCTCATCATTTTCTTTGTAATCATTTTGCATCGTCGTAGTACAGGCGGCATTTTCATAATTTTCTTGAATTTTCTGAAATTGAAAAGGGAACAACGTTTGAATTTTGGTAGTTTTGTTCAATAGCATCGATTCTTATGAAGTTAATCGATAATAGTTAACCACGACTAACCTCTGTTTCACCACTTATCACAGCATACCACGATTTAATTTGCTTTCGTTTTGAATTATCTGCAGAATTTGAAGGAACGTTTCGATCAGACTGCCAGTGGAAGCTATGCCGTTTTTTTGGCGATGATATCGTTTCATTCGTGTGACTGATTATTGGTTCTTTGTCGAATGAATCAGTGGTTAGCTTATCATTTGATGTATTAATCACACCGCTTCTCACTGATGTGATTCGCTTGCGATGTACCACTGGATTGATATCTTTTTTCGTGAAAATCAGTGAAGTGCTATTTTGTTTAACGAGTGTTATTGATTTGCTTGGACTTATCTCTATAAGTGGTGCACATTCTAAATGTGTATTCAATTTATTCGATTCATTGTCTGTATTGGCTGATGATGCATCTGTATTCACAATTGTTTTTGATGTCAGTGTGAATATTTCATCACAATCACTGAAGCAACTGTCTAATATATTTGTACTTTCACCGCTCTTGTCTGATTTCGTTTTTATGCTATTTTCTCTTTCACAATTGATATTCAAATTTGTGTTGTTGCCATTGCCAGTAACTTTTTTATTTTTATGCTTTTGATGGCTGATATTATTGCTGTTATTATTGTTGTTGTTGATATTATTATTATTATTTTTATTATTATTATTATTATTATTATTATTTGTACATGATTGAATACATTTTCCATCCAATATTTTGGAATTGTTGCAGCTAGCGATTTTATTGCCGATCGGTAGATTGGAGAACTCACCGGATGACGAAGGAAATATAACACCATCCGAATCCGTAGCATATGCTGACCAATTTCCGGCAACTGAAGATGAAGCGGTGCTAGTATTAGTAGCTACTGCTGTCGTCGTCGTCGATTGCTGCAAAGATGAAAAAATATTAACACATCGTTACTTTTATGAACTGACAACAATTTTTCAATGTCATTGTTATTATAAAATTGTTCAACTAAAAAAATCTCCGCGAATCGATAAAGGCATAGTTCCATATGAAAAAGAGAACAAAATTGATCGAAAAATACAATAGTACAATAGAATAGTTCTTCCACATTTTCTCTTCTTGATGTGATATAAATTTTTTGGATGAAAGTTAAATTTTCTTTGGTTTGTTTAAATTACTAAACATTCTGGTAACGCAATGAGTCATCAAGTGAAATTGGCTGGAATTCAGTTGAATAAAAACCCCGAAAAATATACACAAACCAAAAGTTCGAATTCATATTATGTATAAATATTAATAATAACAATAAAAATAAATATTAATATGTAATTATTATTATTTTTAATAATGAATTATAATTCATTGAATTACCTGTAATAGTGGATTTATAATTGGTCGCATCATTCAACAAGTGTGTACGTAACAGAAAAATTTGTTTCTATTTGAATCTCGTATTTTTCAGTAATGCTGGTTTTGATTACATTGAAATAAATTGCATTTTCGCATAATACTTGACTGGCCTGAAAATAGACAAAAATTTGGTCAATTTTAATTCAAATTTTTTCGAAATTTTATTATTAAAATGCCAAAAAAAATTGTTGTCCACGAATCAATACAAATAATAGAAAATGTATAAACTAAAGATTGTCTCAAATCGAGCGGAGCTTCCATCATTTGATTACAAATAACATTGAATGTACGTAATATCAAAAAAAAACCACATGTCTACTGAGATTCCTATACGAACGAACAATTCGTTTACGTCAGCGTAATGAAATTGCTAACGTTCAATCAACAGTGCGAAATACTTAATCCATTTTAAGACCACAATAAATGTGTGCGTGTACAAATATTTGAACTGATCGTCGGATAAGATAAAAATGCTACGTTATTTATGACAGACTCGAGTCAAAATTTGAATTGACAGTGTATATGATCTGCGATTTTTCATTGCTCGGTTTGAGTATACATTAAACATATTGTATTATGCAGTATATTCGAAGTTGTCACCGAAATTGCTATATATTTGACGGAATACTACAAGTATTCGTAAATAAATAATACAATAGTATTGTTTTAAACAATAAGAATCAATAATAAATCAGTTCTTCTGACTTTAGCATACTTTTGGCCTTTACTAATTTTATTATATTCTGTATTCTGCATTTGTTTTGTGAAAATGCACCTTTTGGATACTGAATTCTCTTGAAATGAAAAGTACCTAAAAGAGCTTTACAGTATTTACGAACTAATTCGGTTTAAATCTCGGCTAGAGTATATTGATAGCTGTGAAAGTGTCTCAAATAACGTTCAATGTGTACGAGATGTAAATTATTTATAGAAATCATCTCTATTCTATAATTATTATAGAAACATCGTAGATGCAATCATAACATCATCGTTGATTGAAACTTTAATCGATTCAATATCCTTCCACTTCAGGTCTACCTGATCACAGACTAACTGATATTTAATATCACATGATAAGATACGTTTTTGTTTTGAGATGACGTCATACAAGGTCAAACTGATATTTAAAACTTCCATTACTTAAGCAAAATAGAATGATGCATAAGAAGATTCTCATGATGTGTTTTGTTAACCAAAAATGAATTCTCCTTTGTACAATATATATATCCAGTTTAGCTAGTTAATTTCCGATCAACCAGTTGTTTCTGTCAACAAAAAAACGCTCCACGCTCCTCTTTGCGATAAGTTTTAAAATATTACTCCGGTTCTCAGATAAACAAAAACAAGATGCGTCATAACATCTAAACGAAAAAAAGAACAATCTTATTGAATGGTTCGATGTTCATTTGATTCTTTCTTTCGATTCAGAATATGTGCGCTTTTTGTTTTCTTTTATTTTGACGAATTTGGACCCAAAAATTGTTTATAAAATATCTGCGTAGTCATTTTTTTATTATTATTATTTTCATTCGGAACTCCAATGAGGATATTAAGTCAATAAATGCAATCCAACTTCACTCTCCAAGTCAATAAATGGAGATTGAAAGTGGATTACATTTATTGACTTGGAGAAAGAGATTGGATTACATTTATTGACTTGGAGAAAGAGGTTGGATTACATTTATTGACTTGGAGAGTGAAATGGATTACATAAAATACATAATGAGTTAATTGAATTAATTGGTGCTAAATTTTCGAGCCTATTTTACGCATTTTATTTTATGCATTTATTTTACGCATTTATTTTACGCATTTTATTTTATTTTACGCATTTATTTACAACACAATTACATTTAATGTAACAACCCTACAACACAATTTCGACGCTATGTAATGATCGAAAACGTTGAAGTTTTGAAAAATTCCTTTACATTTGTATATATAAAAATGAAATGCTGTTCGTGTGTCGTCTATAGAAACGAGCTCTATGAATTATATTATAATTTTTTGGGTAAGTGCGTCTCCGTCATGATCCGTAGAAGGTTCTTAGCACAGAGCGAGTGCATCGCATTTTCTCCATACATTTGGAACTAACTGACAACAGCGCCACGTACCATAACGCACGGAACTTTAATTGGGCCCATTTGAAATGCACAGGAAGGAAAATAGTTTTGCGTGTTATGGTATGTGGCGCTGTTGTTAGTTAATCAATGCACTTGCCCTGTGGTTCTTAGCGAAAAAAACACCTCCGTACCGTTCCTCAAAGGCTACATAGGCCAGTATAAGTGAACGTGTAGAAAGAGAGAACATAGTCGATTTTTTACTCGCCGTATTGACGGCGACTGATTTTGTATGCTCATGAACATTCAAATGCGCGTACTAAATGAAATATATACATGTAGATGCATTTGGTATGGATTCCAAATTTGCATCTTTTTTTGGTAAACGTGATCGATTGATATCAAACAATGACAAAGCATTGGTTCACCATTTTAAACGCATCAAAATGTCAATGTGTATGAATGCGTATCCAAATTCAGACATCTTTCAACACCTCACATCAATCGGTTTTGAAGATTTAAAATTCATTCCGATTGTGAGCACCATCAGGAATAGAAGTTAATTCGAGTTTCTCTAGAACAATAAGCAATGGGAATATAAGTAATGCGAGAATGCAATACAATGCCCAAAAATTCTAGTCAATTCAAAACAATTCAATTCAATCCAATGCATACTCCACTATTGGAGAATTATAATGATTGTCGTTTCGATTCGAATCAAAAAAATTTAAACATTATAAATATTGGAAATTGAAAGTCAATAGTAACAATCAAGCGCTATTAATTTAGCACTGAATTTGAAATTACAGCATTTCGATTCGAATTTGTTTTTAAAATTATTATTGTTTTTTTTACGATTGTTACAATTCAAATCCTATTTTTACAACGTTTCCAATGTATCAAGTCAAATCGAAACGTCAAATATAAGTCTCCAATATTGGAGAATGCATTGGATTGAATTGTTTTGTATTGAATCGAATTTTTTAGCAATGTAACGCATTCTTGCATTACTTATATTCCCCTCGACAATAAGCCATTGTATTGTGTTCATTTGCGTTAAAAAATTTGAATCGAACAGTATTGTTTTCCTCCCATGTTGAACAATCAAAATGAGACGGTTCACTATTAAAACAACTTTGAGGAACATTTGTGAAAGTGATCGATTAATTGCTGACATTAAAACGATGGTTGAGGACATTTCGAAAATTCAGACACTTGCATCGCTACATACACACAAGAGATCGATGGACATAATTTTATCAAATGATCCCGTGCGCATTCGTGCTGAACTCAATCAACCAGTAGAAGGTAAAATGTTCAGAAAAGATTTTCACGCAGTGAAGGCAAATTCAAGAAATCGAGTGGCTGATGTCAAATTCATGGAATGGGTGAGAGATGCAGGTATTCAATTGCCAAGAGTCCGAAATACCGACTAAGCGTTAATATCTTCGTACAAAATGTACAAAACCAACTACTGAAACCACATTAAAATGCGAGCGAAACAAATGTTTAGAAAATTTTGTAAGTCTGTTTTGAGAAGATTCTACCAACAACGAGAACAACTCAATCGAGCAGTTGGCTTGAATATGCGAGTCTTTGAACCACCAGCACAAGAGCCACCGTTCGATCAAATACCAGATGAAGTAATTGATGGGATCGACCAATTTGACTTGCAAATCGGTATTGATCCAGGCGAAAAAACTATGGCTGCTGTAACGCAAAAATTCCCAATTGAATATGAAAATTGCTTTTCCATTGAAGCAAAAAAGTACCGTGAGATGACAGGCTTTCGAATTAATTTATTTTTCAAAAAAGAATTTTTCAATCATTGCACATGAATAATTAAATTCTGAATAATGAATGTTTCTTTTGTTCATCTTCTTTTCATGTTTCAGTTCGACGAATGGGAAAAACAAATAAGACAGCAAAGCTATATCCCGATGACATCCAAAGGCCGACACTATCGTGAATTTGTTCAACACAAATTAGATATGTGCGATTGGAGTTGGGAAGTACGTAAAAAGATTACATTATTGAAAATCATGAATAAAAATATTGAATGTTTCTCATTGTTCATATCAAGGCTTATCATCACCCGAAAGTCATTCAAATGAAATTTGATGCCCATCAAAAAACGCCGAAAGCAATGTATGCAGTTGCAAAATCAATCATTGGCTATTCAGCAGAGAATCAAAGATGGAATGAAGCATTAATTTTATTCGGAAATTGGACATGGAAAGCTAACTCTCCCATTAGCGGTTCTCGAGCACCGATACGATTGTTGTGGTTTTGTTTACAACAACTTGGTTCAATCGTTATTGTCATCGATGAATTTCGAACATCCATGTTGTAAAATTTTTGTTCTCTAAGAATGATTGAAGAAGGCCGGTAAATTGAGATAAATTAATCGGTTTCATTGTTTCCGTATGGTTTGAAATAGAATAATAGCCAAAAATCGAAATTTTTCATTTAATCGTTTCAAGGCCTTGAACAAAGGGAATATGTTTTCACAGAATGTGTATGATTGCTTTGTTGTTGTTTCAAATATTATCATAAATAACATTTTCATAGCGGTTCGAATGTTCATATTTATGTTTCGTTTTGTTTTCTCTTTTCGTTTTCTTTAAATGTGCAGAAATGAATTATGTGTTGATTGTGTTCCAATCAATCGTCCTTTGGCCCCAGCAGCTGTTTGGCAAATCAAAGCACACAAAAGTTATTTGAAACGGAATCCCGGTGCATACAAAATCTGCACATTTACGCGCAATCTAAATCAACCATTTCAACGAAACCAACAAAATCACAGCTCAATGTATTGGAATCGTGATTACAATGCATCGCGTGCAATGCTATCAAAAGGAATGGATTTAGTTGCGGGACGTCAAATACTACACAATTATTTGCGTACAACACCAAACGTTCCAAAACGACAACGATTCCGCCGTATCCGATAGATATTAAAATTAATTTATCATTCAATTCAATTTTAATATGTATAATTCAAAAGAAAAAACAATAATATTTTATGCATAGTTAATTTTGACTATGAACTAAACACAAAACCGAGCCTTTTATCGATGATATTGTGGTTTGTGCCAACCAGTACACTAAGACAACATGAAACAACTGTAAATCTGAAGTATAATCCGTAGGATACACTGTCGAAAGTCAGTTTCTATAATTTAGTCTGATGTTTCTTTTTGGCGCATTTAGAACCACTGAGCTAAATACTAGAACCATGTTACTAAATAATATTCAATATTGTTCATTCAACTGTATTGGTGTTGGTTGTAAGTGTATTGGTGACATAATTCTAGTATTTAGCTGAGTGGTTCTAAATGCGCCAAAAAGAAACGTCAGACTAAATTATAGAAACTGACTTTTGAGAGTGTATAGGGAAGATTTTGTTACATAGTTTTCTTGTATAAAATAATGAACAAATTGTTTGAATATGTTTGTACAGTTTTCAATGTCATGAAAATCAAACAACACTGTCATGCATTGCTGCTGTTAAATGGAGAACTTCTACCTTCATTTGAGAGTCATTAGAATTTGATGTATTGACATTCGGATATTCTGATATTGATAAGTACCTATTTAATTGTTGTTTTTGTGCATTTATAAAATGTACATTATACATATATTCATATTGTATATCGAAAAAAGGCGAGACAAAAAACTGAAATGTTTCGATTATCAAGGGGAAAATGTGACCTTTTTAAAATAAAATCTTATAAATGCACATTTTAAATTAAATATTTTTAGCATTTTCTTTCGACTTCCTTATTTATACATCATATGCGTACATCATGCATACACATTATTGAAAGTAAGATAAATGATCAGATTCGATATTTTCATTTGGTACACTGGGAATGGAAATCTCTTCATCTTTGCTCCAGTCCTATGCATATATTTATTAAATAAAACCGAAACTGTATTTATTCATATCTTACATATGTGCGAGGACTCGAAAATAAGTTCCAACACATCAATCATCAAAAATAGTAAAGCTTTTTTCTCTCGTTAAGCAAAAGTAATGACCAACATTACCGACGAGATATTGTCGTGAATTGAATTTCACCTCACGTTACTTTGTTAATGGTAATGAATATGATGTCTTGGCTGTTTTTTTTTTCACCGAAATTGTGCGACTGCCTTACATGAAATGAATCGTGCTGTAAATGATTTGCGTAAAATAAAATAAAATGCGTAAAATACAGCACAATTTCGGTTGAATGTAAGTACTTTATATTCAATCGAAATTTTGCTCAATTTAATTGTTCCGAACGTTATTCAGAACGTTATTCACATTACTGTTTGGGCATTATTGTAGCGTTTATTCACAATAAAATTACAAATTAATGATTTGAAAAAGTGAAACATTAAAACTGTCAAAAAATCTGAGTTCTAACGTTATTTTAGTACGAAACTCGCATTTTTTTAAAATTAGAAATTACTATGGTAATCTCTAGTTTCTTCAAGGTAGAAACTAAGGTAGATATGCAAACGTGATATGGAAATAGAAGTCGATGACGATCGGATTAGGAATATAAACTACATGTTGATGCTATAACCCATGATGTACAAACAAAAGAACGATATTATGATAATAACAATATTTTACTCACCATTTTTTAATTAAATTCTCAACAACGACAAACCAGATTTGTAACAAGTAAGCTCAACGTTCTGAAAAAAATTGAAATTCGAGATTTAAGTGACTGTATATATGTATGTATATTTGGGTCTAATTTTTTGAAGATTTTCCAATTGGGTTTTTGGCATAATGGCACTTTGCTAACAGAACAATATAGGTTTTGTTTTGTAAGTTTTACTAATAAAAACAACCTGCCATTCAAAGTGGTCGAAGCTGTCGAAAATTTCAATTTAACTCAGATTTTGATTACATTTTTGAAAGTGCTCTTCATTTTCATGGTCCGCCAGAATTTTTCGATCGTCTCAGGAGAGTGATCACAATTCGGCATTTTTGGGAATATATCGAATCGAAAAACGGCGGAAAAATGTGATAAAAATATATGATACTTTTTTAGAGGGTTCAGTGGGATGCGTTGAACGCGTTCTATGAATATTTTGTGAATTTTTCGACGCATCATACAATTTATTCCGACCATAAGTTATGACTTACTGCGTGATCTAGTCATAGATCGATCGTTAAATTCATTGTGTAAAATCTGTTTCGAAAGGAAACCAAAAAATACTAAACTATTCAAGGAGTTAAAAGGGTCAATAAAATTATCAGAGACATTAGTATTACCTATAACATTTCAACAAGATTCAATTTACATATACCCGCGAAACCTTCGAGAAAATCGCATGATACATGCAACGTGCAACATATTGCAATGTTTAAAATGTAATTTTATTTGATTATTATCCAATGAATAGAATTTTATCAGAAATTGCTCATTGAATGTCTATGAATCAGGAAGACCGTTTAAGTTTATTAACGGTATTCGATCTTTTTATGCACCAAAGTTTCATGCTATATTTGGCGACTTTTATTGGACTTTTTTTCTTTGTTTTTGAGGAGTTTTTGACCAACTTTTAGTGGTGGGATCGAGTTGAAACTCCGGTTCTATACATTACAGACATTTTCCGAGAAATTTCAAAATTACAAAAAAATTTAAAAAAATTTGAAAAAACTTTCAAAATTTTGATAACTACGATAACACTCAAACCAATACTTGTCCAAATATCGTGGATAGAAATACAAAAATTTTAAAACAAATATGAGTACACACAGAATTCAATATGTCAGATTCACTGAATATTTGATTAGGAAATCCGTTGTTATTAGAACCATCAATATGCGAATCGTATACAAAAACTTATTATTTCCTGTAAACGAGAAATAAACTGATGGCGCAGAAAATACTTTCGCGCTAGGATGTCATATCTAACGTAAACTGGCCTTTATTGAATTTTGTTAAATGCTTTCAACAACACTTTTCAATAATTATTATTATTAATTGTGAGCTGTGTAACTAGTTGCGGTCTTTAAGACAACTCAGTTGTCTGGGATGAAATAATGTATTTCCAAAAACGAATTTGTAATCATAATACGAAATACTAAAGAATAACGACACTCTTAATTCTCAATATCATTTCATGACTCGAATTCTAAAACCAACAAGTATTCATCTAACCAAATATTTTTTTTGCATCCAAACGAATAAAAAATAGAAAAAAAAATAAGAATAATAATAATCAATACCGTTGTTTGACATTGAAAAATCATAAATTTCATGAACGGCCAAAAGGTCGAAGCCAGTCGCAATAAAAAATCAATACCTGATTTAACGCATTCGCATTATATATTATTTAATTTCATTCATATCTTTATTATTTAGAATTCAGTATCCAGCATCATATCTTAGGTGCGTATTACATACATATAGTTTCTACATCGAACTTATTTGTTATTCCGAACGTTTATCATTGTCTTAAACCCTTATTAGTTCGTTTTATCGTTGTGGTTTTTGTGCTGTGAATATAATATTGTAAATGAAACTTTTTTAGTCTGTGCCCTTATCCACATATATAGATTACTTTATATTATCACCAACGAGAAAGGGAATAATCTGAATGTCAATCATGTAAGTTATTCTACAATTGTGAGGAATCTGAATATCTCAACAACAAGTTGATTACACGATTTTGATTGAATTTTGAGGCTGACATTTACAACAATAACATGATTTGATATTGAAATTTATCACGGACATTATCGCCCGTTATTGATCTAGTCAATGGAAAACAAAACGGAATCGCAAAAGCGAAAATTAAAAAATGTTGAACTTATGTGAAATATCATGCAATAATTACGATGGTTGACGTGGGACCCATTTACCTAGCTTTCTGATCTTTCCCATTGCTTGTAGATGTTTACCAATGGTTGTTCTTTTTGCGTTTGACATGGATCATCATCCAATAATGCCTGCAATTCCGCATCTTAAATTTTTTTTTTTGCTGACCTGGCCGTTTTTTGTCTTCCAAGTCAAAATCACCACTTTGGAAGCGTGCAAACCATTGTTCACACAAATTTTTTGAGTTGGAGCATGTTCACCGTAAGCACCTACCCACAATCGATAACTTTCAACATCGTTTTTTTTTCAAATTTTTTTCAGGCAAGAAATTCGGCATAATTGAAGCAAAAAAAAATGTTGTTTACACAATTTCGTTCAATGACTAGAAGATAGACAAAATACTATATAAGTTATTACAGACACAAACCATATGTAAAAGTTACGCCATCTTTTATCTCAATCGACATTATTAATTCTCCATCTCAATTATTTGATTCTTTTAGTACCCGTATTGCAGTATTCAGCGATTTTGAAATGTGAATTATTTCAATGGGGATGTGAAAAATAATAATAAATATGTTCCATAAGACAACAAAACCAAAATTTTCGGATGCAATGGACAACCGCCTCATCGATGAGTGGAATTCAAACAACACTTCTATAGATACGTTTTGTAACCATCATTATCATCAATGAATGTTGGAAGCTGTAATCTGTGTGCGCAAATCATTATCGAAAAGGGACGGTTACGATAAACTATTCAGTTTCAGTGTGTTCATATTTCATATGAATTCAAATGAAAAACTAGCAAAAAAAATTAAATGGTTTGAGTTATAGAATTCAATAATCAAAAACGAATCGACTTGTTTAAGGGCCGGAACGAAACACAAAGAGAATAAACATTGATGCCAAGCATTCGTTCAATTTCGATAATTTGCCATTTACAAAATATAGTACGCAAACGCATACACAAGTCCACAATGCAGATATGGTTGACGACGTCAACTTGACGTTTACCTTCAAGCAAGCCAAACACAGCAGCACCGTTCTCATCTTTCTTTTTTTTTGCGTTCTTTGGGCCCGAGTGAGTAATGTCATCCAGAACGAAAACGTATAATTGTACATTGCGTTAGGCATATGTATGCGATTGTTAATATCACATCATTGGAATTGAGTGAATGTTTGATTGGTGCTTATACAATGTGCACTCGAATTTTAATAGCTCACAGAATGTTTGTGAGAATGTTTGTTTTTATTAAATTTTTAAAAATTTTCTTTATCAGTTCTCTTTTTGTGTTTTTTGAGTATTGAATAGTGAATATGCACTTATTCATTTTGCTTTGATTCCCATTGAATTTCGTTATATGTGCGAATTTTAAGCGCACAAGAGCTATTCAAAACAAAAGGCCTAAACAAACAAACTCTGGGTACCAAATTAATTGATTTGACAAAGCAATCAGAATAGCTGCCTAACTAATTCATTACATCTTGTGGAATTTGTTACAAACGAAATACGCATAGAATGTACCGCTAACATATGCTTCCATCATGATTGCAGTTTTTATTTATTACCACTCATTTTATTATCGGTTTATTGTTATCTTGTAACTTTATCAATGCATTCTTGTGTCGTGAGCAATGAACAAATATATGAGAAATATCTCGTGCTTAGAAATTTGGAAATTAAAATGAGAGAAAAAGAACAGAATATCTATGCATATCTATTGATCAGAGTCGAATTGAAACCTTCAAATAAGTCGATGGCAACGCAAAATGTAAATGCTTTTTAATAGGTAGATATTGAATAACATCTAATATCTTCTCTCGGTTCGGGAAAGCCCATTCGAGAAAGTAGTCCACACAACACTTGAATTGAATGAAGGCAATAGAAACGAGAAAAAGATATAGACAAAAAAAAATATAAACTGAATGACGGTGTTGAGAAATTTTCTATTGCTATTTGAGTTCAATTGCCTGTTTACGGTTTCATAATAGCGGATATTTGTTTTGGGACTTTCTGTTTTTCTTCTTCTTGTTATTCCGTACGTTATTCACAGAATGTTATTCACAAAATGCTGTCCACAGAATATAGTTATACATATATATTTATTCAGATTTTTATCTTTTGCTATCCCTCCATTAAATAAAATCCGAAGCAAGACGAAATAAGGATAAATTTGGAACTCAGTATTTCAGGCTCCGTTTGGTAGATTGGTAGATTTGTGAGTTGAGTTGAATAAATTCGAAAAAGATATTACAAGCAGTGAGATAGAAATACTTTTACTCATAATACAACACCTTTCACTTTGTTGTTTAACCGTGTTCGCTGCATACATTGCATTTATCACAACAGCGTTACGTACAATTTTTCGCAAAACCTGGATTGCTTCGTGTGTTTCACCTCAAAATCCATAGGAGAAAATAGTACGCCGTTACTTGTTGACTACCCAAATTAATTTTTAGGCCTAACAGATATACATATATATATGCTCCTCTTTCCATTAATATATTAATTTTTTTCATGCAATTACTATCCATATTAATTTTGCATTTTCATCAAAGTTTGAGTCCGTCGCTTTCAACGATTAGTATGACTATTGTTGATTCGCTTTTAACTGAATATTTTTTAGAGTAATTAGTATCTACGTGTCAGGGGCTATATACTAGTACCGTCAGTCAACGGTACCCGCTGAGTAAGGCCACAGAAGCCTTTGAATGAATAGTGATTGATGTTTTCGAACGCCTCATATACTTTTAAGACCAACAAATACAATTTACAATACGAAAGGCGTCCATATGCTATCATTGAACGGTATTGATTTTTGCAATGCCGATTGCCGTACGAAAATCAAGAATAAAACTCCATTTACAGTTAGCCGGTATTCGAAGGATACACAGATATATGTACATTTTGAGGGTATTTATTTTATCAAACGGCAACGGCCGTTCAACAGGCTGCGAAAATGTTCACAAAAATGGATAAATTCTCACGTATCGAATCAAACGATTGAGGAAGATGGATCTCCGTGCATTGCTGAAAATCTCCCATCATATGTCCGTGAATTTTATTCACATCAAAATATCCCGATGTGAAACTAACATCGTTTGTAAAGTCACTCTACTAAAGTGAAAAACATTTGATAGATAGCTGTTCATTTTGCATTTAATATTATCAGATATGCTCATTTCGAAATTATCAGAAAATTGAAGACTGTGTCATACGACAGTCAGCTTCTCTTCTTCAATTTCATATGTATGTTATGGGTGTGAGCTGCGTCACTGTGACAAGCTACCGTCACCCATTATATTCATTTCTATACTCAACCTAAAAATAATTCACACTCTACATTTACTAAGCTTAAAAATTTGTATGAAATGGAAGATAGGTCCTTGTAAATAAAAATTACTTTTTATTCTTCGACGATCTACCACACAAATGACAGTTTTCTATTAGTAGACAATTTGAAAAGTAACATAAACCATAGACAATTGAAATGAAACAGACAGAGAAGGAGCATAATGAGCATAGTATTGCATATATGAATTATGATGTTGTTTCGAGTTTCGATCGAGTATAATATGTAACAATAAACGAAATGAAAAACATTTAAATTGAAATTAAATGTATCAACAAAGGCAAAATCAACAATTACGTTTGGAATAAATCGGTGTTAGTGTTGATCACCTGGTATTCATATGAATACAATTTATTTATATTATTTCTTTTATTTGTGTATGCTAAACATGGTCACGTACTGTTCAATTCATATGCTTGTATTGGAAAGTGTATTTAATAAACCACATGTTTGGAATGTAATAAAATTGTCTGACAAAATAGATCACATATTTGTCGGTTTTTGAATTTCAAATACTTTTTTGACTAAAATATTAGTTCAATTAAAGTAAAAGATAAAACATTATTCGGAAAATTTGCTTATCCTCTGGGTCTTGAACTCAATTAATTGAGTTAATGAATAGCATCGGAAAATAGCTCGGAAACATTTCTCCGATTAAAATTAATATTCTATCATTGATTGAAGGAAAAAAAATTAGATTATTGCATGCCGAATCAAAATATATTCAGCCAAATAGAGAACCGACTCATGTATACTCATTACAGTTTGACATCACATACTAGCACATTTTCATAATGTATATTTATTTTTGTTTCACCTTCTTTCTCTTGATTTTTTTCATCTACATTTTACTATTATATTATTCACATTTAATCGAATCAAATCGAATGTCGGAAAGTATATAAACTCGGACACATGCGCGTCGACTAACTGCTGCGAGAAAGTTAAAAAACAACAACAATCCATTTGAGCTGTTCACCCCAGGTGAATTTTTTGCGTTTCACGTTAGCTTGTATGATTTTTAGGTTAAACGTACTGGATTGATTGACTACCAATAGAATTCCTTTACGTTTTACGATTCATTTTAAAATAACTTTCAAACAACCGAAGAATTCAAAGCATTGCAAGTTTTGCGATTGATTTCATTTGCTTAGATATCCGTGGGGGTGAACAATATAGTTTTGCAGTATATATTACGTGCAGTTCAAATTGTGTTTTCAATGGTATAATGATCAGTCAAGCGTTTGGACTTCCTGCTCTCTTTTTCTTTTATCACACAAACACACAGAAATCACAGTCAATAACAGAAGTGCACATTATTCACAGCACGATTTTATTTTTTTCACTGCAATTATATGAAATAGCCCAAAAATGGTTGACATTTCAATGTAGAAATCATTATTATTTATTTATCCACTAATTTAAAAGAAACGTTCGTGTTTGTCTTTTTTCTTCTCCTTCATTTCGAATGCATACGGTTCTGATTTGAACGCAAAATCGATAAACGTGTACAAATTCCGGAATACGTATCGCAAATTATTCAATTTTTTAATGGAGTTTTTTCAATAGAATTGAAAAAATAAACTTTATTCACATACATCGCCGTGAACATATTTTATTTTTCATAATTATGAATAGAAATTCAAAAAATAAAATTCACCTCATTTTCTGCCTTTCATATCCGTTCAAAGTTGATAATTTATAAAACACACAGCAAATATTTTTTTAACTTATAGTTTAAATTTGTTTTCTCTCATTCATATCATACACGAACGATGGTTAGGCTGTGGCCAAATTAACCCTACCAAAAAAAAAAAAAAAAACAAAACAAAACAGCTAAACAATTACATCGCTTCCAGTAGACAGTGATTATTGTTATATTGTCATCATTTCATGATGTTTGAACAAAATTTAATCGTAGTAACGTCATCAGTTGATTAAATGTGTTATTTTTTTCGTTTGAGATTCAAATGTGGCACACTTTTCATCAAAAAATTATTTATTCCATGTAACAGTCTATCATCGACACTTGATTCATTTTTAAAAACGTTTCATTATTGATATAAAGCAAGAATTGCGTAAACTAATCTTTCTTTTTTTTTGGTAAAAAATCGTCGTTCGATGAACAAAACAAATGCACATTTGGAAACAATTCGTTTCCATTGAAATCCAATGTATAAATAAATATACAAGAAAATTTTATGTCAAAAATACACGGAATAATTTTTCTATAAATTTGAGAGAAAAAGTTTTCACAAATAACCAACTATTTCTCGCACTTAAAAGCTCATTAAAAACAGATCTCGCGGTTGTGTTTAACTTCACGCTATGTATTTTCTTTTCATTTACATTTTATCGATGACATCGTGAAAGCTTCGTTACACTTTGAACGATTCGACTCGACTGGCTATGATGTTATATTTATTCAATTGAATCTTACGTTCTGCTTTGTTTACTTTCCCGCACGTTCATTTGAGACGCTGCAAAAGTATCGGTGTACTCTTTTTTCTTGTTCACACGATAAAGCCTGCGTGTATAAATCGGAATGGATCTATCATAGCATCTGATTTTGTGGATGAATGTTATCACAGCCCCCAAAAACTTCAGAGATTCATCAATTTGTCATATATCATTTTCATTATTTAACGTCTTCAACTGTCTGCGGAAAAGAAGTCTTATAAATAGCAGCGATTTTTATTTCATTCCTTTTTACTTTTGTACCACATTGTTTTGCTGCTGCGGTCGCTTTTACGCAACTCAGATGCATAATATATCATGACCAAAAATTTGGAACAGCAGCGCCACTTATTTGCATTCGATTACCATTGTTTAATGCAAGTAGCGGAAAGCTGAACTAGCTATTTATGCCGAAAATCATCCGTTTATGATAATATATTCTGTACATTTTGTATATTTCTTCAACCAATTACACTTTTTCTCCCGCTTGTCCCCGGAACGGAAATTTGAATTTTTAGTATCAATCAACCCCGGAATTGATGTGATTTTTTTCAATTCTCCGCAACGAATGATGCTTTTATACTCTCAACAGACCCCCGAATTGGAGAGCTTGTACTCAGTCAAAGGCAAAGAGCCCGTACTCGGTTGACACAGTCCATAATAAACTCAATAGCTCGAGTCTTAGTACTGTTTTTTATTGAGGGTATAGAGAATATGGTTTTTTGTGCAGAACCAACAAATACGAAATTCGGTTCCTTGGAAAAAAAAGCTTAATGAAAGAATCAAATTTGATCTTAAAATGAAAGAGACTAAACAAATTGTTTGAAACCGTCATTTTTATTCAGTGAAAGAGTAAGTAATTAATCAAATGAAATGAATATTTTCGTCGAAAATTGTCCGCCTAATCACACACCGATCAATTGCTTTCGCATTTCAAATAAAAGTATTGAGGTGGCAATGGTAGCATTCAAACTTTCAACTCCATTACCTAATGGAATTTGAACAATTGAGTTCTCAGGAATATTGTCACTTTGGGTTTCAAAACTATTATTGCTTTGATCATCTGCATCGGTTGTACTTTTCAAACTTTGTTTCGATACCGCTTGCATGAAATCGATTGCATGGCTGCTAACTCCTTCTGTTTCACCGCCAACTATTAAAGCAATATTCTTACATTTGCTAAATTTAATGCTATTGTATGGTTTAGCTTCGAAATGTTTTATATTATTCTGTTTGCGGGTATGCTCAAAATCATCCCAAGGCTGGGCAACGGGTATTGGACTCTGAACTTTTGTATCAGCAACAAACACAGACAATTCATTCGCTGGTGGTAAATGTTGACCCAATTCTTCCCACTCAATTGGTCCAATGATTGGTACACGAAATTGGGAACCACAACCACCACGTAATGCTTTTACGTCCCATGGATCTGTGCATCCTTTGAGTAAAATAACTTTAGTACATGGTAGTGCTGCACAGGATCTTATTATTGCTCCAAGGTTATTTGGTTCACGAATTTGATCACATATTAATATGATAGGTAAATCATTCAATGTCTGATTAGATTTTATTAGATTTTCCTCTTTACTCTCTAATGTATTTATGACATTTTCGTCAGCAGCTGTATGTAAAGTTTTTTTCACATTACGCCAGATCGAACTCATGTCATTAGGTTTCTCAAAGACAGTGATTAGTCCCGGGCATGTAGTGAGTGTTGACCAAAATGATAAATCATTATGTGGTACACGGAAAATGGATGATTTTTGGGTAAATGCATCATCTATTTTATTTCGAATTTCCTCCACCTGTTTGGCATCACTGAAGAGCATGTATTTGATTTTCAAGCCAGCATCAATAGCTTCAAGTGTAAGCCTTCTCCCTTCTATCAATAATAAATTATCTTTTGTCCGATGTTTGCGTGATTTTAGCCGCAACATTAACTGTGAAAACTGTGGATGCTCAAATGGCAGTTTTATATAAGTTAAATTCAATGATACATCGTGATATTTCAATTGTTCAAATGTTCGTTTTTTCTTTTCCTTCGGAAATTCTACTTTCTTTGCTGCTTCATTTGGTTTGCCCACCAAACTTCTGTTAACTAGTTCAACAGAATCAATTCTCTTTGATTTGTTTGCTTTTGTTGTTGTGTTACCTCCATTTTCAGCGTTTAAAACATTTGTTCCACCCAAGTCAAAGAGTAAATCGGTTTGTTTTTCACTTTCGTTCGGAACTTTCGTATCCGATGTCGAACTATATAATCTAATTCTGTGTATCTTGTAATGGTAATGAGATGTAATTAGATTCCGTATTTGCGGCGCCAATAATTGAACACTCCTAATCCTATTCGATATTTGAGTGAACATTTTAAAATACCTTTAAATCTTTTTCAATTATCGATAACGTGTTTGGTTAAATTCAGACATGTGGTCGAATGAAAAATGGAGACCAATTGTGAAATACAGTGAATGGAAGGCTGTCAGACCAAGGCATTAAACGCATTCGATTTGTCCGAACGACGTTCTATTCTCTTGTGATTTCATTTTTAATTTTGACATGAAAAATTCAAATTTGATTTACGTTATTGTATCTCCTCATTAAAAAAATCAGTATTTTATGAGTATTATAACATTCTGTTTTGGTCTGATGCAAAAATCTTAGCAACATTGCAACTGGTAATGCTTTTTAGTTATATTAACTGGCAATATTTTCAGTTTGAGAAAATTTTGCTGTATTTCAAATAAATGGCTCATTTATTGTCATTATTCATGAGTATTCGATGCCAGTAAATTTAAAATTTTTAGGGCCTTCGTTCGTGCTGTGATCTTTTAAATATGCTCAAGGTAATGATGTCATAAAAAATGAACATAACGCTCACACAAAAATTCAAACCCCAAATTACGCATCAGATTAATCGACATTCGAAAAGAAAAATCTTCATAAAGAAGCACATTAGAAGCACTGATTAAACAGATAGCCAAAAGCATACAGAATGGATGTGAAAGAAAGATATCGACTTGGTTTTCAATTAATATCAATATCTTGGAGCACTCAGTTTTATGTATTTTTCTTTCTATTTTAAAATGACGTAAACAAGTGACAGTTGTGTGTAACGTTTACATGTTTGCGCCTATTGGTGGGGCTTGAATGCATTCCAATCGTATTTGTGTGTCAATTCTATAGCGCATGTTGTTTCGAAACATCCAAAAGAGTGAAGTTCGAGATACTGTGCAATGTAAACCATACAGATTATTGAATTTGTGGCAAACAAAAATTTCAAAGACCAAAAACAAATTTTAAATTCAAAGATGTAATCTTTCGTTTTACAGATAGAAAATTATTTTTCACAACAAATAGTAAATAATTTATTTATGGATCCAATTTGTGACATTAATTTCGGCAAATGTCGAAGATAATATTGAAGTTAATTTGTCAATTCTGTGTGTTTTTATTCTCATTTAATGTACAAAACATTTAATTTTTTCCTTGAAAAAAGAGGCAAAAATGCGTTTATTGAACTGTTAACACCTTCAATGTGAATATCAAATGGAATTGTTGCATATGTTTATTGTCTAATCCATCTAATTGGTTAGCACCTGTCAACGCATTTGCGTTTAGTTATCATAAAAAATTGAATTTGAATAAAAATTGATCTGATCGTTGTTTATGTGGTGCTTCATATTCGAAAATTCTCTCAACGAAAAAAAAAAAAAGATTAATGTTAGTCTTTTTCGGTTTTTCTTTGACCTCTATTTATAAATCATTGATGGATTTTTTTGGCTATGTGGCATTTTGATGACATTCCGGAACCGGAGAAGATACTGCCCTCATAATAATATTAAGGATAAAATATTCATCAAGACGTTTCATTTACATATCGAATCGCGACATAAGAATAAGACACTACGCACAACGCAAAATACAATAATATACATGATGTGAAATTAGTTCATCACGCCTTACAATATTGCAAGATTATTTAGAAGTATGTGCACTATCACGAATATGACTCATTAAACACCACAAAATACATTTAAATAGATCGATGACAATTTAAAAAAATACATTCGGCCCAGATGAGAGAGCCAATCTTTTTTCTTTCAAATTTTCATATACACATACGATTCACCATTTCAAATTGAATTATTTTTCAGCCAACATATTATTGTTTTGCATTTAATCACCGTTTTAATTCTATTCTATCCATTTTTGAAATTTTGTTTTTTGTTCTTTGCATCATCATCACATACATACACACACCATCATGAAAATATTTTATACCAGTTAGCTCGTTTAAATCTGTGTGTAATCCAATATTGATCCACATTCGAAACGATATTTTCAGTACCATTCTAAAGTCTCACATTACGTAGAATGCGTTAAAATTGTGTACGATCGAACATTCCATTGGTCTTCAATTTGATTTTTTATTTGTTAATAGGCCTATTGTAGGTAACTTAGAAATAATTTTTTTTTTTAAATAGTTTCAGGGGAACAAATATCTTAATTTATTAAATATTTACAATATGTGTGTGTTTACTTTTTTATAGACTTTTACAACCTTCATTAATTGTAAGAACAAACGATTTCTGGTAGATCGATGATTAAATAAGCTAAGGCTAAAATCTATGAAATCAAGCTCATTGTTTGATGCAAAATATCAGCAATGGATACACAAAATACAAGCCAGATAGCAACTGCATCCGAATTTATATCGAGTAAGTATTTAAATGTTTAAAAATAGTGAATAGTAATTAATTCTGATCTATTTAATCATTCCATAATTACAGATCGGTTATATTTGATTGTATTCAAAAAAGAGCTAATTCCTCTGAATACACATGCAATTCATTATTTTTCTATTGATGATGAATTGATATATGAGAGTTTTTTTAATGATTTTGGACCATTAAACCTATGTATGTTGTACAAATATTGCCAAAAATTGAATCGAAAACTAGCTACGAATTTACATGCAAAAAAGAAAATCGTGCATTATACAACAATTGATGAACAAAAGCGTTTGAACTCTGCATTTTTAATTGGTGCATATTCGGTAAAACAGTTAATCACATTTCATTTTCATTTGAATTGTAATTGGTTTTTTCTTCTCTTGTTTAATTTTGTTAACTAATCGCATCAATAGATTATTTACCTTAATCGGACACCCGATGAAGCATATGAAACACTCAATTACGGTCCACCTTATATTCAATTTTGTGATGCATCATGCGGTTCATCTAACTATACGATCAATTTAATAGATTGTTTACAGGCGGTGCATAAGGCATTGAATGCTGGTTTTTTCGATTTTTCGGATTTTGATGCCGAAGAATATGAATATTATGAACGAGTTGAATACGGTGACCTAAATTGGATAGTACCAAATAAATTTATTGCATTTTGTGGTCCGCACAATCGTTCAAAAATCGATAATGGATATCCATGCCATGCACCGGAGACATATTTCAACTACTTTCGACAGAATAATGTTAGTACAATTATTCGATTAAATTTGAAATTGTATAATGCTTCGAGGTTTTTGAATGCTGGATTCGATCATAAAGAACTATTTTTTACCGATGGAAGCAAGCCAAGCGATTTGATATTGAGGAATTTTTTGCAAGTTTGTGAGGAGGCTAAAGGTGCAATAGCGGTACATTGCAAAGGTTAATTCACGTTCCTACTATTTTTTTTGTAATGTTTGTATTTCGTATCGTGGTTTATTTTGTTAAAAATGGTTTTGCCTTTGTTATTTTCATGAATAGCTGGACTAGGGAGAACAGGCAGTTTAATTGGAGCATATATCATGAAACACTATCGATTTTCAGCGTTGGAAACCATTGCATGGTTAAGGCTATGTAGACCGGGTTCGGTTATCGGACACCAACAACAATGGATGGAAGAGTAAATATGAGTGTCCACTGTCCAGGGAAAGAAAAATAAATTTTATATGAATTTTCGACTTTGTTGTTATAGCAAACAAAATCAATTGTGGATTGAAGGTGTTGAATATTATAAAGGAAATCCGATAGGTAGACCGGAGCATCATGAATATGGAATATATAGCACAAAACAACGTGAAAATGCTAAATCGTTAAATTGTAATAGTCTACAAAGTACGTGCATTTAGTGAACTTTTGATTTGCACTATATTTCGATGTATTTTTATGATTGCCTTGTATCTTGTAACATAGACGAAATATCTATTTTAGAAAGTCCGAGCGGGCCAACTACAAAACTACCTGATCGTGTGCAGAATATATCGAGAAAAGTTGATACCATGAAACTAAATGAAACGAACTGTAGAACAAAAACTGTCCCAAATCTCTCAAACTATGATTTCTTACAACGAGACGAAAATAAAAATAGCACATCGCTCATAACAACTACAGCTGGTGTATGTACAAGACGGAGAGTTGCTGCATTGGCTGCTGATGTTGACAACAATAATCATAAAATTCTTGTCGACAAGAGTACGGTTAATCCAACACAAGGTGATACACTGAACCAAATCAAAGCAATGCGCCGACGACATACTCGAATGTCAACCAACATTTCAGGCATTCCCCCTATGTAAGAAAAGCTTAAATAATCACTGTGTCATTTATCAATTTAATAATAATAACAATTTCAATTACGCTTTAATCTAGAAAAAGTGATTCGATTAATGCTTCATCAACAACACCGCAGCCATCACATCATGTTCATGTTCGCGCTCGATCCCAACCATTTCGTTCACAATGTAAGGCGGTCTCATCAATCAATGGAGCAATCAATATATTGATCTTATTCAAATTATAGCAGTTTCTATAAAATAGTTTCCTTTCATTCAAATTTCAGCCGGATCAACGTCAAATTTACCTGCAATGACAACAGCACCATCAAAATCGGTGGCAGTACAAAGTCGGAGGTGGGTCAATTGACATGCACACCAGCATTACATTACAATAATTATATATTTCCTAGTAGTGCTATTATTATAAGTATTATTTCCGTATGTTTTCAAATTGCTATCATTTTTTTTGTAATTAAACTTTTTTGTTTGATATCGATAAATGCCAGCCATTCGATATTCTTCTGTGTATATGATAAACTTTGTCTGATTTGATTTTTGAATTCAAAAATATGCACCACAAATTGCATCAAACTCAAAGTGTTATCAAACACTTTATGTTGTCTATAAAAAAATTGATTCTGGAAAAAGAATTAAGAAATTTGTTTTCCAAACATTTTTTAATCCGAAATGTTCCGAAAAATTTTCTAATCGATAGCATTCCTCAACCTATACCTAAATCCAAAAATTCAGATCAATCGAACAACAAATAGCCAAGTTACAATAATATTTCATAATTAGAAAAGAGAACAAAAAAAGGAGAAAAAATCAAATGTAGTAATGCACCATGTGGTGTATGAAAACTGTACCAAATACAGTAATGCACCTGTGGTGCATAAAAACGGAATTGAATTAAGAAATTTTAAATTCTCGTTTGCTATACATATGTTTATGATTAAGTAAACACTTTCAGGACCAAAGGCAAAATTCGATTTTGTAAAATGTATATTTTCAGTTTTTTTTTGTTTGTTTACGATTTTGTTGGAGTCGATAAGTCGTTAATCAATATTTCGAATTGATGGTTCACTTTTTTCTCCAAGAAATAAGATAACCATACAGAAGGTAATTTTCCAATGAGAGTATACACAAAGAATGTTAGGCCTAATTTTCTTATATTTTTTAGTTTATGGTGTTGGCACTCGATTTATAAAGAAAGTTTTTCATACCCTCGCAATGTTTTTGCACGAATTTTGCTTAGTTTCATCTCAACCAGTGTGAGACACATAATATTGAGAATTAAAATGATAATACTGGATGGTTCCAATCTTTGAAGTGAAAATATTTGTCATTAGTTATGGGCTATGGAGATGTTAACATTAAAATAATAATGCATGACATTCAATTCGAAAAATTGAGATAGAGAAAAAAGCATCACATAATACTTCTTTGTACGCATGAGCTATGTAGATTTGCATGTAGAATGAATTTAACTAAATTTGACAAAAGCCATATTCATTTCTTTAGCCGTTTAGGTGACGGATTGAAGTCAAAAACAGTATCTAACACTAAAAACTATCGAATACGAGAGCAGCAGAAATGTCAACCATCCGTTTGGGATCCTCAGTTAGATGAACTAAAAGAGATCCATAAAAATATCACCAATAATTCACAAAACAACAACAATAACAATAATATTAATGAATGTACATATCAAAACAAAGCTATCAACTTTAGCGGATGCAGCACATTAAAAAAAAATAAAGATGATATTAATCGATCTCGTTCTATTTCGATGGTATATCGAAGAGGCAGTACTGATGCCCAATGTCATTCCAATTGCATGAACGAACAAGCAAGCTGTTTTCCATCTGGAAATACATCGAATGTGTATCGAAGTCGTTCGAAAACAGTATCAACACCCTTTGAAATAACCTCTAATGAATCAAAAATTGTAACCAGAGAAGATAATTGTCGAATGAGTACGCGTAAAAATAGTCAGATGCGAGTTTGCTCATGCCAACACATTCCGCGTATGGATTTCACAAACCGACGATCCAATCAATCGAATGTATTTTCTGGGGCTGATTTGAATGGCAACAACATTCTTGATGTAGCTACTAGATCTAAAAAAGTGAATAATGCATCATTACGATTATTAGTAAGAAATCGGATACGACCCAATATTAAATGTGCTCATTCAGCACAGCCTTGTACAAATGCATCAAACAGCAATCCTACTGCAGTATACCCATTAATAAAACGAGGTAAACGAACATTGAGCAGTACGCAAATCGAACCGCTTAAAAAGCATATCGTTCTGCGATCTGTATCACCTTTGTTGATACCTGCCGGCAATAAAACCAGGAAAAATTCCATCAGTACAAAGTGATCATTCTATATTTAATAAACGTAAATGAACTCTTCATATCTCATGCCATAAGAATTTGATTATTATCTCAAACGGATCTTAGTTATTCATCAAAAAGTGGAAAACAGAGAGTTTAAGTCATAGTACTTGGATTATATTCCATTTACACAGGCGAATAACTCAGAAATACTACAATAATTGATGAAAGACGTTTTCTTTATGTTTCTTAGTTTTCGAAAGTCACTTTCTGATAAGTGAAACCGACAATTTTGGGCAAATTTGTTATAGGTTCGTTAGGTAAATCTAAATGAATTAATTTTACTTTCGTGAGATACCAATAAATTTAAATGAAAATGTACCGTGGTTTCAAAAACCAGAAATGAACTTTGCAATATGATTTTTGAGTAGAACGATTTGTAATGTTCACAACATATTCAATCGACTTCTAGAGTACTAAGCGTTTATGGTCATTATTATTTGTTAAAGCCAGAATATTCTTGCTCGACCAATTTGAATTTTTCTACAAATGAAAAAAATTTACATTACGAGTCTTCAAAGAAGATATGGTAGTCTCGTTTAGATTTAATTTCTGTACTCAGTGCAATACTGACTGTTCAATAATAATCTTTTTCGACTATGTTTTTTATGTTGTATGAAAGGTTCTTAGCATAGTCACATTATTCTCAACAAAAGTCGCTGTTCAAAATGTACATAATATTTAAGATCCGAATAAAAGTCTCTGCTTCATATATGTACACTGTACACAATCTGATTTTTCTCCCATTATTCTTATGGCAACAATCAACGATATTTCTATGCATTATTGACTGATGACAACGAGCGGAAAAAGTTGTCGCCTCAATTTAGATTTAAAATGTGAGGAAATTAATACGTTTCAATACCAATGTTAATTTGTCTCATAATGATGAATCATAGTCTGGGATTTCACCATCGATGATATTAAACTTTAATTGAATACGGCGATCAATCCGTTTGCGAAATATGCATGATAAATTAGGCAAACGTAACCGTTTCTTATGAGAACGATTCATCATGTTCCGTTCGTTTTAGATAACTGACCTTGCGTTCACCCGCACTGTTTCACATATAAATGACAAATCACATATTATAAGGAATTCAATATTGATTTTAATTTTGCATCCCTCTTCAGCTATCGGAATCAATCGATATCAAAGAATGACAAAATATTTTCTAACGATTCAAACTTATCGAAATGTCGATGTATAAGAATGCTCAATCAGATTGATGCATTTCTCAACACCTAACATCAATCGATTTTGGAGATTTTAAAATCATTCAGCTTTTAAACACCATCAGAAACAGAAGCGTATTCAAATTCTTGCGATACAATAGACTATTGTGTTCCTTTCATTTGAGCGTCGCTTTTTGAAGTGAACAGTTGAGATTTTCCGCCGAATATTAAGTCAACAAAATGCAACAGTTTGTTACTAAAAAGGCATTGAGGAGCATTTGCGCCGAAAAAGATTCGATTGCTAATAATCGATGAATCATTGGAAAACGTTTCAGAGTTTCAAACACTGGCCTCACATCATTTGTACAGAAGATCAATGGGAATTATTTTGTCAAAAGAACCTTTGCGAATCGGTGCCGAATTTGATCATCCAGTAAGCGATTTAATGTATAAAAACTAATGTGAATTGTGACAACGCACTGAATTATCCAATAAAGATGTACTCCTATGTTCAAAAAATAAGGTGTATTTTTGAATATTAAGGTACCCAGTGATTCAATTTAATTGAAACTATGTTATGTTGGTAAGTTGAAAGACTACGTTAGCTAAAAAAAAAGGATGCACATTCAGAATCAATACCAAATGCGTTCAGAGTTCAGATATTCTGCAAATACACGCATGTAAATTGATTGGATTAGGAGCGCATGCAAGGTCAATCGTCTATAATTACAGCAAGTGAAAAATGATTTTCATAAGAAACGGTTACGTTCGTATGGATTCTCTTATGCATAAGCGGTACGCTCACTTGATTTCAATATCACCACACTGATTAAGATATCCTAATCTTTTATCCAAGCACAATGAGTGAAACGAAAGAATTGAAATGGGAACAAAACTGATTCATTTCGTCACATTTTGAAATTGAATTTTCGTGGCGCCGACGTTTTTCGCTCGTACATTTGCTATTGAATCCACTCAACAATACATGCAAACACTATACACACCAGAGGACCTGTGTATACTAAATATATGTATAAGTATATTTGTAGATCGAACGGTATTTTATATTTTTTTATTGCTGCTGTAAAAGTCAAGAAAAAAAATTAAATTTTCCACAATACAGGACCTTTTGAATGATTTACATTCCATAGAGATTGGATCCGAAACAACGCCGGAATCGGTACCACAGAACGGCTGCTTACCAAATTACATTTATGTGGTCAACAATAAATAATTTTTTTTTCAATTTATCAGTTTATGATAAGACGCTCACCAGAGGTAATCATGGCTTACTACATAAATAAAAACTACTAAAAAATAACTAATTTCGGCAAGGGACACACTTCTTTTTCTCCTCGTTTTTGTGCGTTCATGCTTATTATAAGCCACAGGCAAGTTGCGCATTCGACAAAACTGACTGTTGAAGAAACAGGCAGAATTAAATAGTACCGAACTCAAAAATATGCACCACGGTTAGTTACTATTCACGGTTAATTATACAATTACATAAATTGATTTTTGTATACAATTCTTATGAACGCTAATTGTACTAAAGCGGTAAAGCATTTCTAAATGTTACGTTTGTGAAAATCTTCAAAAACTTGGATAAGTATGGAAAACATCTGAAACAGATAATCTGAAGTTTAAACTCGATCTGACCACTAGAAATTGGTCAAAAACCCGTTCAGAGTGCGGACGCAATTACAAAAAAAATCAAAATTAGTGATTCCCTCTCGGTGCATAAAAAACCAAATATAATACATAATAAAATCCACTCGATCATCGACTTTCCAATATATCGTATGTAAGTCAGTCAATTCGGTATTCGGCTATTTTAATTTTGAAAAAGTAAACTAGAAAAAAAAAACATAGAACACATGTCTGAATCGTCTCTCAACTATCAATATTGCATACATTTCAGACGGATCGGAATCCACGTCTATAAAGTGCTGTATATTTCTGAAAACATAATCGATCTCTTTCTCTCTATAGCGCGCGCGTCTAGTAGTTGGGATCATTTTATAATTATATTTTCACTAAAGAACACGGCTACACTAAAAATGCTCAAAGACGGTAAGAGTGATGGATATAAAAAAAGAACTTGTATTTAGTATGTTTGAGTCTTCAATAGAAGCGCGTCAGACTACCGCCACAAAGTGTACGCATATTGTTTATCATATGTAGCTGGACATTGGAAATTGCTAGAAATTCTCAGTCCGATATTAAAAAATTTTGAAGATCAGGAATAAAAGGCCATAGCCTGTTCAGGAAAAATGAATTAAAGAGTAGCGATGAGGAAGAGTTAAAAATGAAAGATGATTGTTAAAATAATATCCCATTATCTATAGATAATTTAACAAGTTGTATATTGATACTTGTGTTTTCGTCAGTTAAAAAAGGAATTTGCTATATATCAGGATGTATTTTCGGGAGTGTGAAGGCTAGTCATTATACATACGAAACTGTTTTTTCTGTAAAAAAAACTATTCTGGTACATGAGAAATTGTGAACGCATCTCAATAATTGTTTGCTGAGACTGGAGAAATTTACAAACAAATTACGATAAATTAATTTTTTTTTTTAGATAAACGATTGATTTAGCCGGGGCCTCGAATATTATTTTCGACATTTAGCTCAATGCCAAAAATATCTTGGTTTGGTATTCATTTTCATTCGTTTGTATGAAAACACGCACGAAGCGATGAGAACAGAACGACGAGCTAATTTGAAAAATAATTTTAACGTATTCAATGAATACAATTCATGTGTGTGCAATGTGTGTTGTGTTCATTTTTTCACTGTGTTAAAGTAATGTAGATCATGTGAATCATGACGATGTTATCGTTTATTGTGTAGATGAATTATAAAGGATTTTTTTTTTTCATTTGATATTGAAAAATATTGAGTATTTCAGAACAAGACAAGATCGATCAGGCTGAACGTTTTTCATTTGACAGAACTTCAGTTATTCTTCAAACATCCAATCAGAAAATAGATTTGTAGTAAAACTGTCATATTGTTCATGTCTATTGTCCAGATACAATTGGAAACTAAATTTTAGGAATAGATAAATAGTATGAATATGTATGTTTCGAATTTGTCTCACATATACCGTCAATGATTTAGTATTTTCTATCTACATATTAGTGCGTGAATAGATCTATTTTATATATTCATTGGTAACATGAGTGAGTCTGAAAGGAACTCTACATAATATAGCTGAAAGAATCAATCGAACCACCGAGAACTTCGAAAAATATTGAAAAAATAATACAAATTGAATTAAAAAAACTGACAGGACGGAAAAATGATAATCGCTCAAATGATCGCATGATACTCGGCATACACAGTTCACATGCATTTTTATGAAGGATATAACAGTGAAAAAGAGCATACTTAAAATTTGCTGTTAACAGTAAAAATACAAAATAAATTATTTCTGAATTGGTTGGAAAGGTAGCCGTTTTCTAACGAGAGAATGGCTGAAGCTGAAGGTAGCTCCGAGCAGGATGATGTTTCATTCTTACGAACGGTATGCTTAAGAATGCAATTACATTTGAATGTGAATTCATCTTCGAAGATTTGATCCGTTTTGGGTTATTGAGTTTGGTACAGTTTTACCAATTAATTTTCTAAATTCGAGCTGAATTGCTCATTATCAAACGGATACAAATTCCGGAATGGAATTTGCAATTGAATTACCACTCGATGATTATTATAATTTTCATAATAATAGTTAATGGAATATTATAGGAAGATATGGTGTGCCTATCTTGCACAGCCACTGGTGAACGTGTTATGCTAGCAGCTGAAGGTTTTGGGAATCGTCACTGTTTTCTAGAGAATATCGCTGATAAGAACATACCACCGGACTTATCTCAATGTGTATTTGTAATCGAACAAGCCTTATCCGTTCGTGCTCTACAAGAGCTAGTCACAGCAGCTGGATCCGAAACGGTACGTATGGGAAAATTTTATTAAATTCATATTAATTATACACGTTCGAATTGGCATCTTGGTTATTTTCTTGAGTAATTAGGTAACGGGGTTAGACACCATAAAATAATAGCTGTCATTAACAAATATTAGCGCTCATCAGCTCGAAACTCAAAAAACTCAATTAATTTTAATCTATTTTTCAAAATTTTACAAAATCGATTTTTCTTCTCACTATTTTGACAAATTAAGTTTAAAAATTTGCTTCTTTGCACTAAATAAACAACCGGAGCCATCTTCAAAATTAAGAATATTAGGAAATATTAAAGCTCATTAAAAATTGGTGTCTTTCCCCTCGAATGAGGTTATGTATTGTATTTATTGTGTACTACATAGATTCTGATACTTGAAAATTAAAGGGGGTTAGTTCTGATAATTTCAATGAGGACCCAACTTGAGAAAGAAATTGATGAGACGACCCCTGTGCCCCCTGTATCAGAACCCATGATTATTTATACAATTCCATTCTTCGAAAAAAAAATTATCAAAGAAGAAAATCATATCACAGTAATTTTTATGAATACATGGGATTTTTGGAGATTACATGATAGCATAATTATTTCTTGTCTTATGTTATAATTACAGGAAGGAGACTCTTTAGTGAGTATTTGAAAGCGATTCATTGTTCCAGCGTAACATATTTTATCTACCTTCAGAGTCTCTACTATAGCTTAGCAGCGTCAATTCGCCCCACTTAATCAGCGAAAACATCTCTTTATGTTTTTGCACGATAAATGCGGGAAATTAAGACAATCAGCGGCTATACATTATGTTTTTTGAAGTTCTTTCAAATGAAAAATTTTATCACAAAAATCGAATTGAAACACTATATTCTAAATTTTCCTTTACTCTTATTATAACCGTCACCTCAGAATCCGCTCTTCCTATATTTATATATACACAAAATGCAGTCTCTCTATCATATAAATATCATTCTTATACTGAATATAAATTTGCACCAGAGCATAGTAATGTGCATGCTATCACCTTTTCCAAAATATTTGTCTGTAACAATTGAGATTTTATCTTATTTAGCTGAATGGAGTTTCTAAATTACATTTCGGCATTCAATATCTTACCGTCAGCCTTTTTGACACAATAAGTGCATAAAACATTTTATGTTTTCTCGGCTCAGATGTCAATTCGTTTTTATGTACAATCCGAATGAATTTTATCCGCAGAACGATCATAACTAAGCGTGTAACGAAAACAATACCTTTTTTCTGGAGAAACAGCTGACGACATGAAATATACAATCAAATTGCGAGACCTGTATGTGTCGGGCTCCTATCGAGAAAATTTCAACAGCCTTCAACAGTTGTAATTCAATTCAGTCAGGCACAAGCCAGAAAATGTATAAATGAATTCTACCATGTTCACTTAATTGGATCAGAAATAGTTTTTGTCCTTAACATAAATTAATTTTACTATTGGAACTATGATTATTTCTTTTGAATTTATCTATTTTAATAATTTTAGGGTAAAGGAACTGGGTCTGGGCACAGGACACTTCTCTATGGCAATGCGATCCTTTTACGCCATCACAATAGTGATATGGTAAACTTTACAGAATGATTGATACAAAATAGACAGAAATTTGATTTTTGTATCTTTTTTTAGTACTTGGCATGTTTGTCAACGTCTTCATCTAATGATAAATTATCTTTCGACGTGGGTTTGCAAGAACACAGCCAAGGCGAAGCATGTTGGTGGACAGTTCATCCAGCAAGTAAACAGCGCTCCGAGGGAGAAAAGGTTCGCGTTGGCGATGATTTGATTTTAGTTTCTGTTGCCACCGAACGTTATCTGGTACGAAAATATGAAAGGATGAAGAATTTTAGAAAAATTCAACAATTACATTCATTAATTTCAATCCCTGCACAGCATACAACAAAAGAAAATGATCAATCGATCGTGAATGCCAGCTTCCATGTAACACATTGGTCTGTTCAACCCTATGGTACTGGTATTTCTCGCATGAAATATGTAGGTTTTGTGTTTGGTGGGGATGTTCTTCGATTTTTCCATGGTGGTGATGAGTGCTTAACAATACCAGGTACATGGTCGAGAGAACCGGATCAAAAGTAAGTTCGATTGTCTGGAATAGTTCTCACTTAGAGAAGGAAGAAAAATCATCTTAATATAGTGCATTTTGCGAAAATGCACTATATATTTCCATAATATTCAATATTCAATTGTGTTCCAAGGATGAAATCAAATTGTCAATGTTTTTCGATGTTCTCATTAATTCTTTATGTTTTAAAATTCACGAATCCGTATGTGAATATTTGAGAGTTTAAGAGCTACAAATTATGAATAGTATCGAAAAGTTATTTTGGAATTAAATTCAACACTTCATACATTTTTCAGTATTGTTGTCTACGAGGGAGGATCGGTAATGTCCCAAGCTAGATCCTTGTGGCGTCTGGAGCTTGCTCGTACAAAGTGGTCTGGCGGTTTCATCAATTGGTGTCATCCAATGAGGATTCGACACATAACAACTGGTCGATATTTAGGTGTGAATGAAAACAAAGAATTGTGTCTTGTAAGTGTTCAATTAAATTTAAACTATTTCAAATTTATAAGAGAATAACTGAATGGGAACTGATTTAATCAAACCATTCAAAATTGTCAGTTCAAGCAGCAAGATGCTAGCATAGCAGCAACGACATTTCGTCTACGGCAGTCAAAAGACGAGGCCATCAAAGATAAATTAGAAGATAAGGACTTGGAAGTGATTGGAGCTTCAATTATCAAATATGGCGATACAACTGTAATTCTTCAGCATTGTGAATCAGAATTGTGGCTCAGTTACAAAAGCTATGAAACAAAAAAGAAAGGTGTTGGTAAAGTTGAAGAGAAGCAGGCTATTCTACACATCGAAGGTAAAATGGATGATTTTCTGGACTTTTCCCGGTCTCAGGAGGAAGAATCAAAAACTGCTCGAGTTATACGAAAATGCAGTAGTCTTTTTACCAAATTTATCAAGTATGTCCTATGTATACCAGTTTTTATTGCTTCTGAAATCGCTAAATGTTCCATTTGTTTTAAGCTCATTGGAGACGTTGCAACAAAATCGACGACACTCAATGTTTTTTCAGTCAGTCAACTTGGGTGAAATGGTGATGTGCTTAGAAGATTTAATCAATTACTTTGCACAGCCCGAAGATGATATGGGTACTTTTTTATCTGTCAAAATATTGTTCAGCAAACAAATCAAATACGTTGTTTGATATATTTTCAGAACACGAAGAAAAGCAGAACCGTTTTCGTGCTCTACGTAACCGTCAAGATTTATTCCAGGAAGAAGGAGTTCTCAATTTGATACTTGAAGCCATTGATAAAATTAATGTAATAACATCTCAAGGATTTTTAGCTGGATTTTTAGTAGGAGATGAAAGTGGACAGAATTGGGAACTGATATCGGGGTATCTTTATCAATTATTGGCTGCCATTATAAAAGGAAATCACACTAATTGCGCCCAATTTGCAAATTCAAATCGTTTGAATTGGTTATTTTCACGGCTCGGCTCCCAAGCATCAAGCGAAGGATCTGGAATGTTGGATGTATTGCATTGTGTCTTAATTGATTCGCCTGAAGCTTTGAATATGATGCGAGACGAACATATTAAGGTTATAATAAGTTTATTAGAGAAACACGGACGTGATCCAAAAGTGTTGGACGTTTTGTGTTCCCTATGTGTTGGTAATGGGGTTGCTGTGCGTTCATCGCAAAATAATATCTGCGATTATTTGTTGCCGGGCAAAAATCTTCTTCTGCAGACGCAGCTTGTTGATCATGTTGCAAGGTATTTTTATATTTGATTCAATTTATAGCTTATTCAAGAATCTTTATCATATCATTAATTTTATATGAATTATTTAGTATTCGACCGAATATCTTTGTTGGTCGAGTGGATGGCTCATCAACTTATCAGAAATGGTATTTTGAAGTAACTATGGATCATATTGAACAAACGACACATATGATGCCACATTTAAGAATTGGTTGGGCAAATACAACCGGCTATGTTCCATATCCTGGCGGTGGAAAAAAATGGGGTGGTAATGGTGTCGGAGATGATTTGTATTCCTTCGGTTTTGATGGTGCATTTTTATGGACGGGTGGTAAGAAGACATCCGTTTTACAAGATATTCCTCTAGAGCCATTTATTCGTAAAGGAGATGTCATCGGTGTTGCATTAGACTTGAATGTACCGATAATTTATTTCACATTTAATGGGCTCAAAGTTAAAGGAACTTTCCGAAATTTTAATTTAGATGGTATGTTTTTCCCGGTTATGAGTTGTTCATCGAAACTGAGGTCAGTTACACTTTTCAATTTTTAATGTTTATGCTGAAATTTATCAATGTTGTTATTTGATAATACAGTTGTCGTTTTTTACTTGGTGGGGATCATGGCCGCTTGAAATATACACCGCCAATGGGATTTTCACCTTTAGTCCAATGTTTAATGCCCCATCAAATCCTAAGCTTGGATCCGTGTTTTTATTTTGGTAATTTGAACAAAAATGTTATAACCGGGCCATGGTTGATCGAGGATGATACAGCTTTTGTACCAAATCCGGTTGATACCACCATTGTAACATTACCATCATCTGTGGATACAATCAAAGATAAATTAGCTGAAAACATTCACGAAATGTGGGCATTGAACAAAATAGAAGCAGGGTGGATTTGGGGTGAACGCCGAGATGATCTTCATCGAATTCATCCGTGCTTAACTCATTTCGACAAGTTACCAGCAGCTGAAAAAAGATATGATTGTCAATTGGCTGTTCAAACTTTGAAGTAACATTTTTTTACATTTAAATTTTAATTCGATAAAATATCTACTTATATGGTATGCTGCAACTTATCTAAATTGATTCCATTTTATAGAACAATCATTGCTATTGGCTATTATATAACAATGGATAAGCCACCAGCAAGAATACGTCCGATAAGACTTCCGAACGAGCCATTTATGCAAGCGAATGGGTATAAACCTGCTCCACTTGATTTAAGCGCAGTTACACTCACACCAAAGCTTGAAGAACTGGTTGATCAATTGGCAGAAAATACTCATAATCTGTGGGCCAAAGAACGCATTCAGCAAGGTTGGACCTACGGTTTGAACGAAGATTCCGAAAATTTACGAAGCCCCCATTTGGTACCATACGGCAAAGTTGATGAAGCAATCAAAAAAGCTAACCGTGATACTGCGTCTGAAACAGTAAGAACACTTTTGGTATATGGATACAACTTGGACCCACCAACTGGAGAAGGGAATGAAGCATTGTTGGCTGAAGCTTTACGACAAAAATTCGCAGCCTTTCGTACTTATCGGGTAGAAAAAACATATGCAGTTACTTCCGGAAAATGGTATTTTGAATTCGAAGTTTTGACAGCTGGTCCAATGCGGGTGAGTAGATGAAATAGAATAAATCATACATGTATTTTGTATAAAGTAATGCTCTGCCAAGCTAAACTCGGTAAAAATGCTTCATGTGCGATAGTATCAATTTTTCGTGGTATGAGTAGAAAGGCTCAATTAACTTTCATTTGGTGTCAAAAAATCGAGAATGGGTTTACTCACTGATTTTAAATCGTGAAAAATGTCGATGAAAATTTTTTCTACTCATACCACGAAAATTTGAATCTGCATGAAAATAAAAGAGAAACTTGAAAAAATATTGAATTTTTTACATTATCGCAAACTTTTGGCAGGTAGTGTATATACAATATACATATACATATATATTACAGTATTCTGAAATTTTTTAATTTTCAACAGGTTGGATGGGCTCGAGCTGATTGTAATCCTGGCTTGATGATCGGAGCTGACGATTCAACGTGGGCATTCGATGGTTACAACGTGAGTTATATTATATTTGTAAAGATAAATGGAACAAATGCAATTGAAGTACGTGAGCTGACTTTGTTTGAAAAACATACGCTGAAAGATTGAGCTATAGAGGTTTTTATAACTTATTATAGTTATTAAATAGGCATATATTGCATAATTTGAGGTTCCAATATGATGGAAAATATAAACTTTTCGAAAGAAAAAAAACAGAAGAAAATAACAAAATATCACGTTTATAATAATTTTAGGAAGAGAAAGTTTTCGCTGGATCTACTGAATCATTCGGTAAACAATGGGGACCAGGAGATGTTGTTGGAGTGTTTTTGGATCTAGTGGACCATACAATCAGTACGTCAGAAATACATATTAAATACTTTCTTAAAAATATAATTTTTTCCCCATATTGAGTAAAATATTTTAAAAACAATAGTTTATTGATACTTTCTTTGTCTACACCGATTGAATTTTATAAGAGTAACAGTACAAATTCAATATTGTATTTATAATATTTGTATCAATGATAAGGTTTCTCGTTGAATGGAGAATTACTCATGGATGCGCTTGGAGGTGAAACTACATTTGCAGACGTCATGGCTGAAGGTGTTGGATTTGTTCCAGCTTTTACATTGGGTGTGGGACAAAAAGCTCGTTTAGTCTATGGACAAAATGTTGATTCTTTGAAATATTTTACTACTTGCGGCTTACAAGAAGGTTACGAACCATTCTGTGTGTATGTTCATAGTCAACTTGAATAAGAATCACCTGTGCCAGTTTAACGAATTTTGTCATCTTTTAGGAATATGAGGAGACCAGTAACACATTGGTATATGAAAGATCAACCTATATTTGAAAACACTGAAGAAATGGTGGATTGTCGCATAGATGTAACTCGAATACCGGGTGGAACCGACACACCACCCTGTTTGAAAATATCACATAATACATTTGAAACTATGGAAAAGGCAAATTGGGAATTTCTTCGGCTTTCATTGCCCGTTACTTGTAGCGGCGATTTCATAAGTGAGCCAGAAAAAATGAGACGCTGGGAAGATATAAAACTACGTCAACATCGATTAGTAGCTGAGGTTGAAGCGACACAATCACAACCAACACATATTGATCATATAATGAAAAGTGGTTTCACTATAAACGATATCAAGGGTTTGCACAGACAATTTAACGAAGATGCAGTTGAAGCAGATGAACAAATGTTACATTCTAGACAACCAAGGAAAGGATCATTACCTAGAGCGAGTCCAACTTTAGATATGACTTCGTCAATGGTACACTCATCTAGCATTTTAGACATTGATGAATATCAAATGGATGTTCAAGATGATAGAACGGGCAAAAAGCGTGGACGTAGTCCATTTAAGTTTTTTAAAAAGAATCGTGACCAAAGCAAAGAAAAGCATAAATCGAAATCACCACCAGACCGTAATAGAGCTCGTGGGACATGTGAGTTGTAATTTAAAAATAGATCGTTTGATCAATATAATATTTGATTCTTATGATAAAATACATAGCTATGGGTCGCAGTGGCACTTCACCTCCGATGCCTAATCGAGAGATGAGAACACCAACAGTTCGTATTTCAGATGTAAATAGAATAATTATTTAAGTTTATATCGTGCAATCAATTCAATTCTATGTTGAATTTTAGACTGACTTAAGAGCAGCCCAATCAATTCAACCGGAACGATCAGGGAACAAGACAATGACCGTCAGTGTATTGAATGCTCAGGGTATAGAATCTATCGGAAATGAAATCTACGATGCCGAATGTTTGAAATTGATCAATGAATATTTTTATGGAGTTCGCATTTATCCTGGCCAAGATCCAACACACGTGTATGTAGGATGGGTAACGACTCAGTACCATTTACATAGTAGAGAATTTAATCGTGATAAAGTTCGCCGAGTATCAGTTTTCCTTGAAGATGAATATGAGCAACCAATCGATCGTGTTGATCGCCAAAGCTGTTATATGGTACGCGCAGATGAACTTTTTAATGAGGTATCACAGGATGCATCTGGTAAAGGTGCAACACAAGGAATGTTCGTTGGATGTTTTGTTGATACATCAACTGGTACCATTAAATTTACATGCGAGGGAAAAGTTACATCGCATCGTTGGCAAATGGAACCCGATACAAAACTTTTTCCAGCCATTTTCGTTGAAGCGACCAGCAAAGAAATCTTACAAATTGAACTTGGTCGTACACCAACAACACTTCCACTTTCTGCAGCTGTTCTGCCTACAAGTGATAAGCATGTTAATCCACAATTTCCACCCCGGTTAAAAGTTCAATGTTTAAAACCTCAACAATGGGCTCGCGTACCAAATCAAGCATTACAAGTACATGCATTAAAACTTTCTGATATCCGTGGATGGTCAATGCTTTGTGAAGATCCTGTTTCAATGCTTGCATTACATATCCCTGAAGAAGATCGATGCATTGATATACTTGAGCTAATTGAAATGGATAAATTGTTAGCTTTTCATTCATATTCATTAACTTTATATGCAGCATTGTGCTATCAATCTAATTATCGTGCGGCTCATGCCCTCTGTCTACATGTTGACCAAAAGCAATTATTGTATGCAATTAAATCAGAATATATGAGCGGACCGTTGCGACAGGGTTTTTATGATTTATTGATTGCTTTGCATTTAGAATCACATGCCAATACAATGTAAGTAATATGCCATATTAAACGTTTATCAGTTTTAATTTAATGTTTTTCCTTCAATTATTTAGGGAAGTGTGCAAAAATGAATTTATCATACCGTTAGGTCCCGAACTCAAAGAGTTGTACAATAACGAAGAAATGCGCCATTCGTTACGTTCACTGGAGACTCAATCAGTTCGACCTCAACTGCGAATGACCGAAATAGTGTATGTGTTCAATTTAGAAACCTTTGGGAAATTATTCATATAACACAAATATAATTTAGAAAATTGACAATAGACATACCGGGTGTCCCATATAATCGGGTTTCAAGGAAAGTCCATTGTTCGT
>GL501481.1:240554-283567 GCA_000149185.1 Mayetiola destructor | reverse complement strand
ACACAACTTAACGAAGCTTTGACAAGTGTCACTTTTAATTTCACACATTATTATTAACATTTCATAGCCCTGAATAGCATTTTTTTGCATTCTCCGGCATTTTTTTTTGTACGAGATTGCATTCGAGAATTCTCGCAACCTAGTACTTTTCCCCTTGGAAATAACACTTCAACGAATCCAATTTTTAAATTTGCTAAAATTTCAACCAAATTTCAGACCACTGCTCAAACTAATTGACAGATTATTGTTGGTGGGAATTCTAACGGATGACGATGTACAAAAGCTATTGATTATGATTGATCCACAAACATGGAATCCTGATTTTGACCCAGAAGGCAAAGATGAACATCGTAAAGGATTATTGACGATGAAAATGGCAGAAGGTGCTAAATTACAAATGTGTTATTTACTACATCATTTAAGTGATATTCAACTAAGGCATCGAGTGGAAAGCATAACCGCATTTTCCCTCAATTTCGTTGGTGATTTGCAATCGGATCAATTACGCCGTTATATTGAAATTAAACAATCAGACTTACCGAGTGCTATAGCTGCTAAAAAAACGCGAGAGTTCCGTTGCCCACCTCGTGAACAAATGAACGCAATCTTAAGTTTTAAGGAATTAGATCCGGATGATGTTGAAAATTGTCCCTGTGGTGTTGAATTGAAAAATAGCTTCATTGAGTTTCACGATAATCTTCTTGGCAAAGTGTCTTTGACTGCGTTACAAGAATCAGAAGAATCAGATTCCGATGCAGGAAGCAAACAACCATCAGCATTGACTAAATTCTATAATTTTATAAATGCTGTCAAGGATGCTGAGGAAAATGCTGAAGAAATGTTCGGTGAGCCAGAAAAGAAAACACCGGAAGAAATATTCCGTAAAGTTTTGATCAAAACGATTGTCGGTTGGGCTGAAGAGTCTCAAATTGAAAATCCAAAACTCGTACGTGAAATGTTTGGTCTATTGGTCCGTCAGTATGATACCATAGGTGAATTGATTCGTGCGTTGGAAAAAACATACGTTATAAATAGCAAAACAAAGGACGATGTAGCTAATATGTGGGTTGGATTAAGTCAGATTCGTGCCTTGCTACCAGTACAAATGAGTCAAGAGGAGGAAGAGTTAATGAGGACCAGACTATGGAAACTGGTGAACAATCATACGTTCTTTCAGCATCCCGATTTGATTCGCATACTTCGAGTTCACGAAAATGTTATGGCAGTTATGATGAATACATTAGGTAGACGAGCACAAGCTCAAAGCGATGCACCTGTTCAAAATGAAGCTGGTGAAACACCGGCAAAAGAAAAAGACACTTCCCATGAAATGGTTGTTGCTTGCTGTCGTTTTCTTTGCTATTTTTGTAGAACAAGTAGACAGAATCAGAAAGCTATGTTTGATCATTTTGACTTTTTGTTAGAAAATTCAAACATTCTTCTCTCAAGACCAAGCCTACGTGGATCTACTCCACTTGATGTAGCATATTCTAGTCTGATGGAAAATACTGAATTGGCATTAGCTCTGCGCGAACATTATTTAGAAAAAATCGCCATATATTTATCCCGTTGCGGTTTACAAAGCAATTCTGAATTAATTGAGAAAGGCTATCCAGATTTGGGCTGGGATCCTGTTGAAGGTGAACGTTACCTGGATTTTTTGCGCTTTTGTGTGTGGGTTAATGGTGAATCAGTTGAAGAGAATGCAAACTTGGTTATTCGTCTTTTGATTCGACGTCCTGAATGCTTGGGACCGGCTCTACGTGGAGAAGGTGAAGGGCTTTTGCGAGCCATAGTTGATGCTAATAAAATGTCAGAAAAAATAGCCGATAGACGAAAACTACAAGACGAAGCAGAAGGAGCGATTTCTGGATTGAATTTTGTACATCCATTACCAGAAAGTGATGATGATGAGGATTATATTGATACAGGGGCTGCTATTCTTGGATTTTATTGTACTTTGGTCGATTTGCTTGGGCGTTGTGCACCTGAACCTTCTGTTATTGATCAGGGGAAAAACGAATCGTTACGTGCTCGAGCTATTTTACGGTCTCTCGTACCTTTAGAAGATCTACAGGGCGTTTTAAGTTTGAAATTTACTCTTCAACAGCCAGCTCCTGGTGAAGAAAAGCCTAAGTCGGATATGCCATCTGGTTTGGTACCAGGCCACAAACAAAGCATTGTACTTTTTCTTGAAAGAGTTTATGGTATTGAGACTCATGATCTATTCTATCGTATTTTAGAGGATGCATTTTTACCAGATCTTAGAGCTGCTACCATGTTGGATCGGGTGTGTTAAAAATTACATAAACTATTGGGTCATATTGATAAAAAACGAAGTAATTGCTGTTTGCTAAAAAGAAAAAGATGTTAGCAAAGTAAAATCATTTAGCAAAAGGTCCAAAAGTCGTATTGATAAAGCATTTACTTTCGAAAAAGCAAATACTTTACTAAATGTTTTCGAAATAGCAATTGCCTGACATTTGACGGATTATTTTTTACGTTGATTCGGTAAAGAACAACACATGATGCTGATTCAGCTTAAACAAATTTGTAATATTTTGACGTGTCTCTTAATGCAATCTTTAGTAACTCTTATCATGCCCATATTGTGATCTTATCATGCTCTCAGTATGATCTGATCGTGCTCTTATTGTGTTCTTAAACGACTCTTACATCTTAGTACAAATGCCAACTGTATTGAAAAGTGAACATTTTTCATCATTTTCGATTAAACTGTCATCGTGGTATCACGAATTTCAAATGATGATTATCCATGACGTAAAACAATTGTTTCACTTCAGAAATTTAGTTAAAATAAGTGAGCAAAAGCAGTTTAGACACCTCTGTAGCTTGCTACGGATCTTTTACTATTTGCTTAATTTCTCGTAGTAAATGGTGTTTTTATAAATACGGAATTTAGCAAAATCTAAGAAATATCATTTTTCAAAATAGAGATAGCATTTGCTGATTTTTATCAATATGACCCATTATCTACACACAAATTAAAAATGTGGTAAAAATCAGAAGTCACTGATAAATGTCAACATTTACCAGAAAAGTTGAAAATTCACCACAAAACAGCGATTCCACATATCCAGCATTCATAAATCAAAAAAATTCTTATTAACTGAAATGTAATACGTTTATATATTGCTTGATGTGGGAGCTCTAACCCGGTGTGAGATGAGTATTGATTTATGCCTTGTAATATGGACCATTCGAAAGATTGAGAAAATACACGGGGCCGGCGTTTTGTTTAGTCCTGGACCTCATCCCGGTCTGGGCGTAGGCCGTCAAAGATTATTCCGAGAATCATTTAAAATTATTATTAACACTAACAAAACAATTTTAAAGCCACAATCTTTTTTTCAAAAATGCCGCATTTTTTCAAAAGCTCCGAATTTTTCGGGAAAAATTTAATTTTCATTTTTTCAAAATGTTAAATCCCAATAAAAATTCAAATCTAAAATTCAAATATTGTTGAAATTGACGACTGATAAGGTTGGCGTTGGAGTTTCATTTCACAATACGTCCGCAGAACACCAAACACAGCCAGGCCAGGTTTTCAACTTCTACAATATTTAAATTTTGGATTTGAATTCTTGTTCAGGTATAGAAACGGTATAAAAAGTATAAAATTTTATGAGAAAAATGGTCAAAGGCTTCCCGAATCCATTAGACAGCTTGTTCTTGAGCTTGTTATTGAAATAACATTCGCTAAATTTATGAAAAAAAAAAAAACATATGAACTTTTTTAATTTTAGTTAATTGAGGAAAGTTTGATAAACGGATGCTGGATATGCTAATCAGCTGTTAATTCGTGTGTATATTTTAAATATAATGAAGTTCTCAATTTTTTCAATAGAACGATGGGAGTGAAAGTGACATGGCACTTTCGATGAATCGATACATAGGAAATTCCATCCTTCCGCTGCTGATTAAACATTCAAAGTTCTACAATGAAGCAGAGAATTATGCGAGTCTCTTAGATGCAACATTGCATACAGTTTATCGACTATCAAAGAATAGAATGCTGACGAAAGGGCAACGAGAAGCAGTTTCCGACTTTTTAGTTGCTCTCACCTCTCAAATGCAACCTGCAATGTTGCTGAAACTCCTACGTAAACTAACAGTTGATGTATCAAAACTGTCGGAATATACAACTGTAGCACTTCGAGTATGTAAAATGTCAATGTTTAGCTCTTTATTTGTTCTGTTTTTATTCGATCATAAAATATTCACTTTTAGCTTTTAACGTTGCACTACGAACGTTGTGCCAAATACTATGGGTCAAGCCAAGGTCAGGCAACTTATGGTGCCGCATCTGATGAAGAAAAACGTCTAACTATGATGCTCTTTTCGAATATATTCGACTCTCTCAGCAATATGGATTATGATCCGGAGCTTTTCGGTAAAGCTTTACCATGTTTGATAGCCATTGGCTGTGCCTTACCACCGGACTATTCACTACCACAAAAGAGTGATGACGATTACTATGGAAAGAATACCGGTAATCCTGATCAGCCACAATATAACCCACAGCCAATAAATACAAGCATGATAACACTTGACAATGATCTAAATTCAATTGTGCAAAAGTTTAGTGAACATTATCATGATGCTTGGGCTAGTAAGAAAATGGAAACTGGTTGGCAATATGGTGAACTGTGGTCTGATACAAACAAGGCTCACCCACGTTTAAAACCATATAATATGCTCAACGATTACGTAAGTTTCAAAAAATTAAATTTTCATATTCCACTTATTAGATAAAATATTTCACCTACTAAACACATATATTTACCAATGATTTACTTCAATGTTAAAATATAAGGAACGAGAAAGATATAAAGAGCCCGTTAGAGAAAGTTTAAAAGCATTACTTGCTTTGGGATGGACTGTAGAGCATGCTGAAGTGGACGTTCCATTATCTCATCGTGGGTCAACAAGACGTCAATCTAAACCGAATGTGGTGAGCAGACCTATCTATATAAAATTTAGTTTACAATACTCTCTTCAATAACATTTTAAATAACATTTTCTAATCTTCTTCAAATTCATCCTTACATAATTGTTATTATTAACCACCAATTTGAGAAATTAACAAAAATTCCTCATCACTTGAATTTGTATTCTCTTTTCCTTTCCATTTCGATTTGGGCTGTTTGTAATATAAATCCAATAAAATGTTACATGGATGGAATGCCTCTCAATCATTTATGTATTATGTATCCAAAAAATCAATGAACATAAAATAATTATTACAACAAAGCCTGAGGATTTCCAGAGTGATGGCAATGCTTTCAACTATAATCCACATCCGGTTGATATGACTAATCTAACGCTGAATCGTGAAATGCAAAATATGGCAGAAAGATTAGCTGAAAATTCACACGATATTTGGGCGAAGAAAAAACGCGAAGAAATTGACACCTGTGGTGGTGCCATTCACTCCCAACTAGTGCCATATGATTTGCTGACAGATAAAGAAAAAAGAAAGGATCGAGAACGTTCACAAGAGTTCTTGAAATATATGCAGTACCAAGGGCTTAAGTTACACAAGTAAATATGTTATGAAAATATAAGTTAAGGCAATTCATTTATTTTTTTTCTCATTTATTGCAATAGACCATCACGTGGAACAGAAAATGTTGATGAAGAACAAGGAGCAACTCAAGCGGCGATTGAACTCAGATTTTCATATTCGTTGTTAGAAAAACTTATTGCGTACTTGGACAGAGCAACTATAAATATGAAACTTTTGAAACCGTCGGCAACATTCAGTCGTCGAACATCATTTAAAACAGCATCCCGCGATATTAAATTCTTCTCAAAAGTTGTTTTACCACTTATCGAAAAATATTTCTCAACTCATCGGGCATATTTCATAGCTGTTGCCACTGCAACCAATAACATTGGAGCAGCTTCATTGAAAGAAAAAGAGATGGTAGCGGCTATTTTCTGTAAATTGGCAAATTTATTACGTCAACGTTTATCGGCATTTGGACCCGATGTACGAATAACTGTGCGCTGTTTACAAGTGCTCGTAAAAGGAATCGATGCAAAATCACTCGTGAAAAATTGTCCAGAATTCATTCGAACGTCCATGTTAACATTTTTCAATAACACGGCTGATGATTTAGGTCAAACAATAGTAAATTTACAGGATGGAAAATACAGTCACTTACGTGGTACACATTTAAAAACATCCACTTCACTTTCCTATGTCAATCAAGTTATTCTACCAGTGTTGACGGCAATGTTTGATCATTTAGCTGCTTGTGATTATGGCAGCGATATGCTATTGGATGAAATTCAAGTAGCATCGTACAAAGTACTGGCAGCATTGTATACTTTGGGTACGGACGGGACATTGACTAATGATCGTAAATATTTGAAAACTGAAATTGAGCGGAATAAGCCGTGCTTAGGTTCATGTTTGGGCGCATTCAGTTCAACATTTCCAGTTGCATTTTTGGAGCCACATTTGAACAAACACAATCAATTTTCCCTTCTCAATCGTATTGCTGACCACTCTCTAGAAGCTCAAGATATTATGGTAAGAATGGAAAGTTCTATGCCAAATCTTGAGTCAATTTTAGCAGAAGTGGATCAATTCGTTGAATCAGATAAAACATATAACGATGCACCACACATTATTGATGTTGTTCTGCCCTTGCTTTGTTCATATTTACCATTTTGGTGGTCTCAAGGACCCGACAATGTGTCGCCAACTAGTGGTAATCATGTTACGATGGTAACCGCTGATCACATGAATTTACTGCTCAAAAATGTTTTAAAGTTAATCAAAAAGAATATAGGGAACGAGAATGCACCATGGATGACACGAATTGCCGCGTACACTCAACAAATTATAATCAATAGCTCAGAAGAGCTATTAGTTGATCCGTTTTTGCCATTAGCGGAAAGAGTTAAAAAGCGAACAGATAATATGTTCCACAAGGAAGAGAGTATGCGGGGTTTCATCAAGTCAGCTAATGATGACACTTCACAAATTGAAACACAAATACAAGAAGATTGGCAATTGCTGGTTCGTGATATTTATTCATTTTATCCATTACTCATCAAATATGTGGATTTGCAGCGTAACCATTGGTTGAAAAATAATATTCATGAGGCGGAAGAATTATATAACTATGTAGCTGAGATATTTAACATTTGGTCAAAAAGTCAATATTTCTTGAAAGAGGAACAAAACTTTATATCAGCAAACGAAATTGATAATATGACTCTAATCATGCCAACAGCAACTCGAAGGTCTGCTACTGTTACAGATGGAGCACCAGTTACCGGTGGTAAAGTGAAGAAGAAGAAGAAACACCGCGATAAAAAACGTGATAAAGACAAAGAAGTGCAAGCTAGTTTAATGGTTGCTTGTTTGAAAAGATTGCTGCCTGTTGGATTGAATCTATTTGCAGGTCGTGAGCAGGAATTAGTTCAACACTGTAAAGATCGGTACCTCAAGGTATTGTTTTCGACTGATTTGATTCAATTGCAATTTGATTCCAAAGCCTTATTTTTTTTTCCTTAGAAAATGCCAGAAAGTGATGTGATTGAGTTTGTACGTACACAATTAACCCTACCAGATAAACTCGATCCAGCTGATGAAATGTCATGGCAACATTATCTGTATTCCAAATTGGGGAAAACTGAAATATCTTCCGAAGAGTTAATTGAAAAGCCCACATCTGGAGCTACTGAAAAAACAAAGACAAAAGAGCAAATCATTCAAGAAACGGTTGAACGTATTGTCGCCATGGCTAAAGTATTATATGGACTTCATATGGTAAGATTTTTTTTATTCAAGCCATAAGTTTAATACTTTGGGTTTGTAAATGAATTGTAGTCATCGTGAATGTAAATAGCGCGTATCGTTTGCAACAATGACTGTCAGTAATTTGCACGAGAGAGGAACATGACTGGTTACTCATTTTTCTGTGAAATATTTCTATTTTTCGACAGTCTGTGAGGGGCTCTGAAAAAATCCCTGGGCAAAGGTGTTTTTTTTCTTGTCTGTGTAAGCGCTTACTTGCACGTTAATTGAATGAGCCCTTTCCTGCCAAGTAAAAAGAACATCTCTGCCACTAAGACCTCTGTACGCGTGTATATGTTAGTTGTACGTATATCAGCATTTCGCAAAAAAAAAAATAGTTCTTTTTTTGGAAATTAAAAATTGGATTTGTAGCAGATGTAGCATGTCACATAAATATTATTGTATTGCTAATCGAGTTCGGTTTAGATACAATAAATTCATGCGTTTTTGCGTATAGCAAACATATTAAATATATTTACAATTAGTAGTGAAGAGAGAAGAAAAGGAATTTGAATGGATAATGAAAAGAATTCTTCCTTTATTTGATTCATTTTATATTTGATTTGAAAAAAAAAACGTAGATTGACCACCCACAACAACAAAGTAGAAATGTATATCGAAGTGTTGTTTCAATTCAAAGAAAGAGAGCTGTCATCGCTTGCTTCCGTCAAACTTCATTACATTCATTACCAAGGTAAACAAAAATTTATGAAGCATATGGTCTATCTGATATGATATTCATTTCCATTTTCATTTGACGGACGACAGACATCGAGCATGTAACATTTTTGCTAGAACCTATTATGAATTATGGTTGCAAGAGGAAAACGTTGGCCAAGAGGTTATGATTGAAGATTTGACGGTAATTTCTTGCAACAATTGATTGAATCATAACATTAAAACATTCACTGATTCTAATATTCATTAGCAATCGTTCGAAGATGCCGAAAAGAAAAAGAAGGAAGACGAAGAAGAAGATCGTAAGCCCGATCCATTAACACAATTGGTAACGACCTTTTGTCGAGGAGCAATGACTGAGCGCAGTGGAGCATTACAAGAAGATCCATTATATATGTCGTATGCACAAATTGCTGCCAAATCATGTGGAGAAGAAGAGGAAGATGGAGGTGGTGAAGAAGGGGAAGAGGGAGCCAGTATCCATGTAAGCAAAAAGATAGCAACTCTCACTCTAGGATTAAAATTAGAAGACAATGTATGTTAGATTATTATTATTGCAGTAGTTTCAAGGAAGAAATTTTACCCCTGCCTGGCATCTGAAATCCTGAATCACCCCATCTGAATATCACTCTTGCCGAGAATTTCTCGATTTTATCTAGTGTAAATTTTCATTTTACCAATTTTTTCGAATGGGTGATTTTCAAAGTTGCAATTTTTTAAAGGGGTAATTATGGATTTCAGATGCCAGGGGGGGCATAAAATGGTTTTGACAGAAACTGTCATTACGCCTATATATGTATATGGCTGAAATTTTGCGGATTGAAATGATTTTTTAGAATGTTTTCATTCGAAAAGTATTTTTCTTTGTATCGAGATATTTTGATACATGAAAACAATTAATGTTGGGATATTAGTTTGACCTCAAATATCAAAATAAAATAATAAATATAATAAGCCGTCTAAATCCTGGCGAATTATATTTTATATAGTTTCAACATAAGGCACAGATGTCACAAGTTTTCGGTTATTGCTTTTACCCTGTGATGGGCACAGTTGTCCAAACGTGCAATCATGATTATTTGTGATTGATTGATTATTATTTATGTTGTTGTTATGACAATAAATTATTATGCTGCATAATCAATAATCAATCATTCTTCGCAAAAGTGAGTTGTTTTTAGTCATTCAAATGAGTGAGCGATTAAAATGATCAAATTTCAATCATTCAGATAAATAGTTATTAGAACTCAAAAAATCAATCATAATCATTTTACTGACTTCTCAATCGATTGTGGGCAACTGTGTGTACGAGACACATGGCGTCACCTAAAATGATTCGACGTTTGGTCCATATATTTAACATTGAAATATTAGATTAATTTCTTCCACCGTTATTATTATTATTATTTTATACCATGCAGGAGCAAGAAATGGAAAAGCAGAAATTACTATTCCATCAAGCACGTCTATCGAATCGAGGTGTTGCGGAAATGGTTTTATTGCACATATCAGCTTCGAAAGGAGTACCAAGTGACATGGTCATGAAAACCCTTGAACTTGGAATCGCAATTTTACGAGGTGGCAATATAGATATTCAAATGGTGAGTTTTTAACCGATTAAACACGTTTCACAGAGGAAATGACAGTTCTAAATTTTTTAGTAATTGTATATCAATGTGTGAAATTTTTGGTGGTAGGATTTACCACCAATATATATTTGTACGCAAGCGTCAATGTATTAGTATTTCGCTCTCACGCATCTATTGATGTGCAAATATTAGTAGTGGGCATTAAAAACCGTTTTCTTAATGTTAGATGTTACTCCTTTTTTATCTGTTTTAGTAAATCAATGAAATAAATGTCATTCAATAACTTATTCAAATGAACGATTCATTTACACTAAAAAAACGGTTTTTCTCATGAGGGCACAGAAAGTATGCGGTTGGAGCGTTACCGGATACCTTGTGGAGCGTTTCACGCATATCAATTCGCAAGCGTCCGCAATGCACAGCACGACTGCTCGCTTCGAGAACACTACGATTGAGTTCTAAATCATTCAATTATTTCAATTATTTCAATTATTTGCTATAGGGTTATCACAAAATATACGATTTAATAAGAATATAAATAATTTAATGTTTCACATCAAGCAACATAATCGTAAAATGCTAGGGAAAATAAAATGAATAATTTGATTCACAAATAGATCTGTGCATTGCGGACGCTTGCGAATCGATCGGCGTCGAAACGCTCCACAAAATATCCGGTAACTCTCTAACCGCATACTTTCTGTGCCCTCATCGGTTGATTCTCACTACGAATACAATATTATTCAGAAATGAAATTTTCTCGGTCTACTATCATTCGAAAGAATTAAAGTTAATTAACACTCACAATAAATTAAATTTCACGACCAGGGCATGCTCAATCATTTGAAAGAAAAAAAAGATGTCGGATTCTTTACATCAATTGCTGGACTAATGAACTCTTGCAGTGTTCTTGACTTGGATGCGTTTGAACGCAATACCAAAGCGGAAGGTGAACAAATAGTTTGTGTATTGGGTTTCATAACAGAATATATCAGATTTGTAGAACGCTTCAGAAAAACAAATGTTTTTCTTATACTAATAATTCAGTTGACTTGTGTGTTTAATAATACCACTGTTGGAGAATTATTATTTCCTTGCATTGATCAAAATTTTTAAAACCAATCTTTTTGCTCTGTATCTCCGAATTTATGTCACTTCTTTCAATTCATCACATCAAAATTATTGCTATGCGACCCCTCATCCCAACATCTGACAACAAAAAATATTGTTAAATCAAAATCAATCTACCCACCTTGCACGCAATTACGTTAAATATGTTCATCATGTTTTAATAAACATGATCAAACACATTAAACAAAAAAGAGTATATTCCTGCGGCCGCTTCAGGTTTGGGAGTTGGATCAGAAGGAGCAGCCGGAGAAAAAAATATGCACGATGCCGAATTTACATGTGCCTTGTTTCGTTTTATTCAACTGACATGTGAAGGCCATAATTTGGGTGATTATCTTATAGTAATCATATGTTTTGTTCTCTTTATTAATTTCAAAATATTTACTTTTCCAGAATGGCAAAATTATTTACGTACCCAAGCTGGTAACACAACAACGGTCAATGTAGTTATTTGTACAGTCGATTACTTACTCCGTTTACAAGAGTCTATAATGGACTTCTACTGGCATTATTCAAGCAAAGAAATTATTGATCCTGCCGGAAAATCAAATTTTTTTAAAGCGATCGAGGTTGCCAGTCAAGTTTTTAATACATTAACTGAAGTCATTCAGGGACCTTGTACATTGAATCAACAAGCTTTAGCTCATTCACGTCTTTGGGATGCAGTTGGCGGTTTCTTATTTTTATTCTCACATATGCAAGATAAATTATCAAAACATTCAAGCCAAAACGATTTATTAACTGAACTGAATAATTTACAAAAGGACATGATAACTATGATGCTATCAATGCTTGAAGGAAATGTTGTAAATGGAACGATTGGAAAACAGATGGTGGACACACTAGTTGAATCGGCATCAAATGTTGAATTGATATTAAAGTATTTTGACATGTTCTTGAAATTGAAGGATCTAACATCATCCCCTGGCTTTGCTGAAATCGATCCAAATGGTGACGGTTGGGTTGTGCCAAAAGATTTCAAGGAAAAAATGGAACAAACAAAGAATTACACAGCGTAAGTGTGAATTGTTTTCGAAGATACTAGCGAAAAAATTCAAATACAAATATTTGTCCTAATAGGGAAGAAATTGATTTCCTCTTGGCTTGTATGGAAATCAACCATGATGGAAAGGTAGATTATGAACAATTTACAGATCGTTTTCACGAACCGGCTACAGAGATTGGTTTTAATTTGGCAGTTCTTTTGACCAATTTATCTGAACACATGCCGAATGAACCAAGACTGGCTCGTTTCTTGGAAACAGCTGGATCTGTATTAAATTACTTCGAGCCATTCTTGGGGCGGATTGAAATCATGGGAAGCTCAAAGCGCATTGAACGTGTTTATTTCGAAATAAAGGAGTCAAACATAGAGCAATGGGAAAAGCCACAAATTAAAGAATCAAAGCGAGCCTTTTTCTACTCTATTGTTACTGAAGGTGGTGATAAAGAAAAATTAGAAGCATTTGTTAATTTTTGCGAAGATGCTATATTTGAAATGACACATGCATCCAATTTAATGGCCACTGAAGATAGTTCCAGTAATATAAAAAAAGAAGCAAACTATAGCTCATACATCAGCGAGGAGGATGAGGAACGGTAAATTCTTGAATCATATATTATTATTATATATGCAAATAAATTCTCTTTGTTAAATTTAAATTACTAGCGCTGCCAGAGATCCTTTGCGTCGGAGTGTACAAGGTGTAAAAAATGCTTTCAAATTTGCCATTCACTTGTTCAGTCCATCAAACATAAAGCACCAGCTCGGAGTAATTCAAACAATGTCGGTTCCTGAATTGTTGATTGGATTTTTTAAAGTTATATTTTATGCATTTTATTATTTGGGATATTCTATATCGCAAGTAATAAAATATCTATTGATCAATGTACTGATGTCGTTAATGAGAGGAGCAGCTGATGAAGTAGTCGAAGAAGTACTAGTTGAAGAAGATAAATTTTCTATGACACCACTGCCTTCGATATCTAATGAAGAAACGGCAATGCAAACATTTGGATCAGATAAAGAGGAGAATGGACAATTCAAACTTGGAACACACGATTTAACACAAGCAGGACTAGCAACATCTCAAGAGGTTTCTGGTGAAAGTTATGCTGAGGAAGGATCCGGTGAACAACTCGATTCAAGTGGTGATATCGAACAACCGATGACGTTGGTTGATTTATTGGGCGGTGAAGCGGCAAAACGTGCTGATCTTGAACGATCTGAGGCACAAAAGGTTCAGGAAGCTGCCATGGCAACCATTGAGGCTGAATGTAAAAAAACATCACAAGCAACTACCGAAACACCGGCTGTGCATCAAATTGATTTTAAAAAATACGCTCATCGAATCGTTAGCTTTTTAGCACGTAATTTCTATAACTTGAAATACGTTGCTCTGGTATTAGCATTTTGTATCAATTTCATGCTCCTGTTTTATAAAGTTACCACTTACGGTGATGATGAAGAAGAAGATGAAGATGATTTACTCGGCTTTGGATCCGGTTCTGGCATTTTAGATTTATCTGGATCTGGTAGTGGTGCCGGCGAAGATGATAGCGATGATGCATTTGAGACAGTTCATGTTGATGAAGACTTTTTTTATATGGAGCATGTGTTACGTGTTGCAGCATTATTACATAGCTTATGCTCATTGGCTATGTTGATTGCATATTATCATCTGAAAGTACCACTTGCGATTTTCAAACGTGAAAAAGAGATCGCCAGACGATTAGAGTTTGACGGATTATTCATTGCTGAGCAACCTGAGGATGATGATATCAAATCCCATTGGGATAAATTGGTTATTTCAGCGAAAAGCTTCCCAGTTAACTATTGGGATAAATTTGTGAAGAAGAAAGTACGCCAAAAGTTCAGTGAAACATATGATTTTGATTCAATATCAAATTTACTGGGGATGGAGAAGAGTGCTTTTGCAGCACAGGAATCAGGAACAGGTGGAATTGTGAATTATATTTTAACCATCGATTGGCGATATCAAGTTTGGAAAGCTGGCGTTACCATCACAGATAACGCGTTCTTATATGCTTTATGGTATTTTACATTTTCAGTACTCGGCAATTTCAATAATTTTTTCTTTGCCGCCCATTTACTAGATGTGGCCGTGGGTTTTAAAACATTAAGAACAATTTTACAATCGGTAACACATAACGGAAAACAATTGGTTTTAACTGTAATGCTGTTGACAATTATTGTCTACATTTACACTGTTATCGCATTTAATTTCTTTCGAAAGTTTTATATACAAGAAGAGGATGAGGAAGTTGATAAAAAATGCCATGATATGTTGACTTGTTTCGTGTTCCATTTATACAAAGGTGTTCGAGCTGGTGGTGGTATTGGCGATGAAATCGGGGATCCCGTTGGAGATGATTACGAAGTTTATCGTATCATATTTGATATAACATTCTTTTTCTTTGTTATTGTTATATTATTGGCCATCATTCAAGGTTTGATTATTGACGCATTTGGAGAGCTCCGTGATCAATTAGAATCAGTCAAAGAAGACATGGAGTCAAATTGTTTCATATGCACTATGGAAAAAAGCTTTTTCGATGCAGTTCCCCATGGTTTTGATACGCATGTACAACAAGAGCATAATTTAGCAAATTATATGTTCTTCTTGATGCATTTAATTAATAAACCAGACACAGAATACACTGGACAAGAGACCTACGTATGGAATATGTATCAACAACGTTGTTGGGACTTTTTCCCAGTTGGTGATTGTTTCCGTAAGCAAAACGAGGATTCGCCCAAAACCAAAGCGGATGAATGAATATTTATGCGCACAATAATAATTTCTCAAAAATGATTTGTTCAATCAAACTTGTTAATTTAATTAAAGCTACACTTGATAAAAAACAAACAGAAAAACAATATTCAATAAAGTGGACATTATTCAAATTCTAATCCAATTAACTATCAACTAAAGTGTAGTAATTCTCTTATTTTTCTCGATTTTTTTTGCGTTTTCATTCCATGGACATCGTTAGCTCATTATTTTGAAAAAGATCATTTTTCACACTTAACAGGGTAGTCGCATGCGAAAACAAACTTTTCCGTATAGCCTGTTCTTATTTCAGTATGAAATTATCAACAATACAATTAAAAAAAAAAGTAATTTCCTCTTGTTACCATACTTTGGCTTACAGCGTTTACTTTTGAATACAATCATTGAAACAGAAATATGAAGTCCTATATTTATTTTCAGCGGTTGATATACATTAGACTAGCTCAAATGCGCAAAAAATCAATTGTTCCTTCGGGAAACTCCTGGAATTTTTCTCTCCCCAAGTTTTCTGTCAACACGCGTTCTGTAAAATTGATTCATTTGCGGTTTTTTTACTGACTTGAATAATTCAAAATTCAATCAACGCCTAAAAAGAAAATAGAATTTTCAATTAACTTTTGAAATAAGGTGTAGAACTAAGTTTTTCAAGGTCAATTTGTTTTCGACTGCTAGAAATCAGCAAATAACAGCCTAAAAATCTAGTGAAAAGCGCGAAGAGATTTATTTTTTCAATGAACAACAGTGCCTCCTTCTAAACTTTTCAACCACCTTCACTCCGAGCCATTTTTAATGATAAATTCTAAAAACAATGGAAAATAAATGGTTTTAAGGATTAAAACATACTTTTCCACACTGTTTTCATGATTTTTTAATAGTTTCTGAATTGAATGATGTTTTGATTTTTTTTTTTGAAAAATGCAACGGGGAACCCTTGAGCGAAAAAATTTTTTTTGCAAAAAAATTATTCAAAAAATTTTCAGAAAAAATTTCATAGGGTACACTGTAGTAGCCATAAGAAAATTCTATGAGTTCTCATATCTCCAAATTCAATAGGGATGATTCTTAGAACTCCCTTTATACGATAAAAAAGTTTACATTGATGTATAATAGACTGGTAGAGAGTTATTGAAATAACTAAGAAGGACGACATCCAAAACCAATACTTGTTCCACCATTGTGGATGGTGGAAAAGAAATAAATAAGAGATATGCACCGAAGGTAAATACCCGCAAATTATCTGATTATTTTCAAAACCATTGGAACAAATCTATGACCAAACTGAGTTTTGTTTGAAATTTTTGAAATTTCGAAGACTTCATATCAAGATTTAATCGAATTATATTTGGGTCAAAAATGTTTACACAAATAATTCTGGTCTCCTTGGATTTTCTTCTTTGTCGGTTAATGTCCCTGTTTGATCTACACGCCTCATAGCTTTCAATTCAATTTGATTCGAAATATTTTTGACAACTTTCCATAACCCAAAAATTTGTTGCGCTTTTCATTTTCTTTACATTCTTTCACGAATTAAAAATAAAACATCAATGATAAAAGAATTGAAGACATTGAAGAATAATAATTATTATTATTCGATTTTCATTATAATGAAAATCGAAAAAATAAAAAAAAGTCTGTTCGCAGAATAAGTCGGTTCCAATTGAAAAGTTTCGTAAAATGATAGAATATTTATGGTGTATACGAGACATTTATTTATTCATCGTTATAAAGAAAACTTTAAAATCTCAACAGCTTCTTTCCGATCATAGTAAGCGTTTCGATGTAGCTTCTGTTGCTGTATTCGGCTGCTTAGTGGTTGGTTTCTCATGTTCGCATTGATTTTTCTTCGATATCGGTTCAGTTTGACTGATCAACCAATCAACAACATTCGAAATGTTTCCCAGCAATGGAATCACATTTTCACGCACCTTCCTATGATAATCGTTAAGCCATATGATCTGTCATTTGAATATATTGAAAATGTCACATGTCACACAAGTTATTTTGTCTGTAGGGCAATAATTTGGTCAACTTTGATCATACCTCGTCGTCTGTAAGTAAATCAATATCAATCAATTTGATTTGTATCGGAACCATTGATACATCATCGAATTTGTATGCTCCAGCACCATTGAAATATTTTGGCTTATTTGCATCAATAACTTGTAGAATATTTTCGATACGAACTCCAAATTTATCTGTTTCATAGTAACCTGGCTCTGTAATTGATATTCTTTATTTAAAAACGATTCTCTCACAGCCAATAATACAAAATTTAAATAATTAAGCCAATAAATAATTTACCGTTTGACGCAAACATATTTTTCATCATTCCGGGCCAAGAATTTACGCTGGATATAAGGGGAGGGGTTTCATGCACATTCAAATAAGCGCCAATTCCATGACCAGTTGAATGATCATAATTCAAACCGAAATCCCATAATGACCGCCGAGCCATTGCGTCGAAAAATGAAAACTGAAAATTTTTTAATCAAACCAAAACACGTTCACTTAGCTGAGGTCAGTGCACTGTGCTACACTGAACGAATAGATATTTTAGAATTTCAAGCAACATACTGGAGCTCCGGGTGGGAAGACAGCCGTTGCTAAAGATATGAAACCTTTCAATGCTCTTGTAAATGCATTGATCTCCTCTTGGGTGGGCTTTCCAAAATGAACAGTTCTAGTGATGTCGGTCGTTCCATCTGATTGAGAATACGAATTCATGCAATTAAATTATATTGAAATAATAGAACGAAAACTTGTACCTGAATATTGCGCACCGGAATCGATGAGATATATTTCATTTCTAGTGATTTCAGTATCTGTTTCTGGAGTGGGGGCGTAATGAACGATTGCCGCATTCGATCCAACTGCACTAATCGTTGGAAAACTTAATCCGCGATAGCTTTCTTGTTGGCTATAGTACAACAACTACGATTACTAAATGTGAGGTTCCGAAAGGTTAGTTTGATCGAAAAACCAATTGATTACCTGCGGAAAAACTTAAGTTTTTCCGCTCCTTTTATTTCAGTTATGGATTGACTGTCAATTTCAGTATCAAGCCACTGAAGATATTTGATAAGGGCAGCCCCATCGCGTGTATGCGCTCGTTTCATGCCTTTGGACTCATTTTCATTTTTTATTATTTTCATTTTCAAAACAGGACTGTCATTTTCCATGAGTCGATCGGATGGCACTTGACTTTGAATTGCCTCGCTTGCGGATGATAATAATACTTTATTACAATCTTTCGTTGATCTCGCCTAAAATGAAATTATATTGTTTTCGTATATGATTGATCTGTAAATGTACAACAATTGTTTTTTTTAACCATTTGATACACGGCATTTACTATATTTTCATATGAATCAACATCTATATTGACTTTTTCTTTGTAAAAATGATTGTAGATTTTTTTAGTATATCTATGTTTTCCCTCTAAATACAATGATAATTTATTTTGCGTTATGATTACATAAGAAAAGAATATTGGCGTCATATCTTTGTCGCTGCCACGTAAGTTGAGTAGCCCTGAACCGAAAACAGAAGATTCCTTCATAAGCTGATCGAAATTAAATTTTCACAGAACGTCGATTTTCACTTACATGCAATATCATCTAATGCCGATACGACATGACATTCAGCATTCATCTTTAGTAAAGCTTGTCGAATTTCATTGATTTTTTCACCAATAGTTTTACCTTTAAATTGAATTGAAAATTAATTCTTTCCTAAATAAAATAAACATCCTAATCTCAATATATTATTATTTCAATACATCGAAGAAAGATTATTACACACACCTGAGAACTCTTCATTAACAATTTCAAGATCTTTCAACTTGAGCTCTGGTCGGGCATTCCCCCAAACAAGATCCACCAAATTATCTCGTATTGCGACTAATGTATGTCGTTTTGCTCGGAGTTGGTCGTTCAATTTCCGGAAATCGGCTGCTTTAATTAAAAAATTATCAATTCCAACACGTGAGTTTGGAGGCAGTTTATCTATTAGCCATTCAGGGATGGTTGGCGTTCCAGGCAATCCTTCTTTCATTAAAGTCCAAATTTTCTTATCAATCTGCTTTTCAGCTTGAATATGATATCGGCTATCAGTCCATAGCAGTGCTGCTTCATTTGTGATAATAACAGTCGCAGATGTTCCAGAAAATTGGGAAACATATTTGATGCGACGATCCCGAGTTGCCACATATTCACTCTACCATTTGAAAAATTAAATTTAAAAAAAATTAAATTTCTATGTATGATTTCGCTCAATCCATTTATATTAATTTGAGATAGGTGCCTAAGTTATTTCTCACTTATAAATTGTATGATAGTGATAGACAAATTAGAATTAATAGAATTTATTATTTCGGTGAAGCTGTATATGAACTAGTCGCCTGCACGGATCGCATATCTCTTGTCCGTGGCCGGCCGCGATCCGACACCCGAGGCCGAGTGGCATCTGTGTCGCCGTCCGAGGCAGGTCGAACAAGCTCACGGACGGCGGACGGCCACAAAATTTGACGGTCAGCTGCAGACCACTAATATTAACAAACTAAAAAAAAGCGTTTACTGTCCGTTTGGTGCCCTTGAATATGGACAAATAATCTCTGTCACCATTCCATTATAACTGCAGACCTTACCTGATGTGCATCAGTTGATGGTATAATATATGCCTGAATTGGAGCATCAGCTGCACCTTTTCCTTTCATTTTATCACGAATAGCGGCCACTATTTTTGCTGATGAAACTGGGCTATCATTCACATCATTTGTAGCACGATCATTCGACAAACCTCTAATGAAAATATTAAAGAAAATCACATGCAAATATTGATTGATCATTTCGGTGACTGAAAACATTTACTATAACTGGCTTACTACGTAAAATTAAACTGAATATTGAACTAAATATGATTTATTGAATCGCCTGCTCAATAAGTAGATGATGATATTCTATTTCATAGATTAAATCATATTTGATGAAGCACAAGCAAAAGGAAATAATTAAAACGGCCATTCATTCAGTCAAAATGCGTCAAAAATTTTGGTACCTTGCCACTGCAACGCTACAACTAACGATTACTACAAGCAAAGCAGCTCCACTCAAAACCAATTTGGTATTTGGTGATAAAATCATCTTCCTTGGATCTGGAAAATTCACCATTAATTAATTTTATATATTTTAGTAAACCATTTGGAATTTTTTATGGTATTATAATATTATTGATGTATCAATGTATTGGAAATAATCAGCTGCAAAATAATAAGACTTGAAATTTATTCAAGAAAGTAGAAAAAACAATAAATGAATTCAAACTTCTACATAGCCGTATTTATGACTAACTTGGTTTGTGAAAAATAATTGCCAGTTCAATATGAAAATTCATATGATATCAGGAAGAGTTCTAATTGTCACATAAATACTTGTCAATGTATTCCTGATAATTTTTATCTTGATAAGGTATAATCTCAATGCATTCAATGCTGAATTATTCCGCCTCTCTTATCAATCTCCAATCTCCAGAGCATTCATTCAGCATTCAAGTATGATTCGATAGCCTATTAGCTTCAATTGAGTTAATTATGGTCTCAATTTACAACTTAAAAAATCGGAATCAACACAATGAATGCAATAAATATGGAATGCTGCTGGAGAATAAAAGAAAAGCGAACTGTAGTCTGCAGTGTAGAGAATGGAAATGGAAAGTTATATATATATTTTTGGGTGAAAAAGATACAATTATTGCCAGCACCTTGTGGTGCATGAAGATTTTGTTGTCGCTAAAGATTTTGAATCGAGAATATTAGACATCGGTACACGTTCAAACGCAATATTTGATAATTTGGACGCACGTTATATGCATTGTACATAAACCCCCGGATATAAGTGGAAGTTAAATTTTTCTTGTCTTTCTTCCGAATAAATACAATACAGTGGTTTTATTTCACAGGATTGAAATCATCAACGAATGGTGTATTTCGCTATGGTCGACAGCAATATTCTGATTGAAAATAAAACTCAATCAATAAGGTAACCTTGTTCAGTCATAAATAATGACTTCATCCTTTTCGTAAACTAATTTTTCATTTTTTTTACAGTTTTAACGAAACAAATACAGACTCTGTTGCCTATCGGCAATATACAGTAAGTTCATATTTGTCGACTAGATTATAGAGGTGGCGCTGCTGAAAATTGTGCGAAAAATCAGCAACCAATCTTTCTATTCTGTTTCATATTTGATAGGTTTTCAATGTGTGAGAAATGACTTATATCCAGAAAACTGTTCGAGTGTCAAAGAAAGTGAATTCTATTTTTGAAATATAGAAATCTAAGACTTTTTTGCCAGTTTAAAAGTTCCAGTTAATCGACGCAAAGTCATTATCTTTTAATTATTATACAACGACAAGTAATTACTTAAGGATCATAATGTGGATCATTGCATATCAAGTTGAGTATTCAGGATTGATGCTGAACACTTCTTTATACACAATGTTTTTGTACTGGACATTTTTTTTGCCATCACATTGATGCGAAACAGATCATTAACAATTAATTTAACATAATAATAAATCAAAATATGGATTTGGTAAACGAGATTCTGGTGAAGTGATACAAATTTCTTAAAATATAATCTGTAGTTTTGTGTTTGGTTTTTTCAGTGTTCAAAATCAGCGAATTCCATGATTTTTAATCAAAAAACAAAACATATTGTTAATTGAAACGGCAACATACGTATTTATGTTTATCAAATTTCGAAAATATTAGTTGTCAAACGTTTGGTACTGTCATAGCGCTAGTGTTTGAAATTCATTTCATAGGAAATATCACCATATAAATGGCAACCGATAAACGTCAAATTCACTTGCAATATTACGAACATACTCGTGTATTTTACACACGCACATAACGTTAATTCTACTCCTTTACAGAAAAAATTCTCAACAACGCACAAAAAATCTGAAGTATCACACCAGTGAAAACAGTGATTGGAACAAGAATATATTCATTCGAAGTGATAGAAAACGATCTCACTTTGAAAATAATATGAAAAAAGAATTGAAAAATTGAGCCATCGTAATTAAATTTTGTATTAACCAAAAAACTCATTGAGATACATAAATCAACATATTTTTCTGAAAAAATATGCAGGCGAATTCAAAAACCGATAATAATATCAATTAATGCAACAATAAATTTTTGTTTTGATTACGTCTCAGTCGCAAGAAAAAAGGTGAAAAATAAAAGAAAAAAAAATCCCTTTAATCAAAGTTTATCATCGGTGAACCCAAACAATATCCGATAAATGCTTCGAATTGGCAAGAAACAGAGGTAACATCTTAGAAAAAGACACAATTTTGTTTAAATGAGAATTTGAATATTGTTTGTTTCTTGGTCGGTGTATTATGAAGAAAATAAGATTAAATGTGTAAAAGTAATCTTAAAAAATGGACGATAATCAAAAATATCGTTATTCCATTCATTAAAAATCATTCCGTTTTCTGGGTTCTCTAAATATTCCACGATGAATGCCTTAAATAGTGAGCAAAGTACACAGTGAAAATCAAAATTGTAATCATAGTACTCAGCGGATTTATTTTCTTCAAATTGTCAGAACAAGGAAAATTTTTTATTTTGACAGTCTGTTCGAATTTGACGAAAGCCAAAATGAATTAGAAAAAAGACGTCTCCTTTCTCTTTCGTCATAATTTTATTCATTTAATTTTTCGTTTCAAGTAGTGATAGTCATTTCATCAAGACAGCACTGCAAATGTGATTATAGTACGAAAACGATGAAAACAAATAGTATATGATGCCTGATTATGTGAGCAAAAAAAACTCATCCGATCTTATTATTTAACTCATCCAACACACATTTTTGTGTTGCATAGTATGCAATGCGTACAGACAGCGACAGAAAGATGACAGAAAATGCAGATGAATATAGCCTTTAGTACCGCACACATCCGAGAGAAAAACAGTTTCAAAAACTCAGTTAGTATTCGTTGATATCGGTCTTTTTAGATTTAAAGAAAACTAAAGATTAAAACAAAAAAAGATGATAATTACTCTTGGTTTTTTCAGTTGTTAGTTCAGTGTGTACGTTTCGAAAAGCTGCAATATCTCGTTTCAGGCCTTTTATATAAATTATAATTTTAGGTGGAATTTTAAGTTTGCCGCGATGAATGTGAGAAAAAGAGAAAAATTTATTAGAACTATTCCAGAATATAAATTTGATTCTTACAATCTAGAAGAAAAATAACAAATTAGCCACAAAAAATCTGCCAGTTTACTATGTAGTGAACACTGAACACACATAGACAATAGCAGTTATCATTTTTTTGCTCTCATTCTTTATCAATGTACAGCGCTACATAATTTTTTCAAAGAACGAGCGTCGAAAAAGTGTTTCTCGACGTAATCTCTATTATTGGTAATGAAAAATTGATCAACGATTATTGTTTATTATTTTTTGATAGAAGTTAACAGTACAGACCAGTATATGCACCTCGTACAATGTATTTTTACACTTTCGAATTCTTTGCTCCACCAGAGTCTTCTGTTCAACCCAATGTTTTAAATCATTTGATAGATAATAATCATTTTCAATCAGTGTCAGTATATTTATTATAAACTATTACTTTTAGATGAGAATTTTTTTCATGTGCATTGACTCTTGGTGGGTGTAAATTTTCAAATTACAGCTAGAAATTTTCACAGGTTAACCAAATATTTCGATAATTTGAATACAATTTTATTTTGTTTTGTTTTGATTTTTATTTCAGGTTCGACAAAATTATTGGAGATCAATGAAGATTTCCAAAGTAGCCACAGCACAGCTATTGACTTGTTCGCAGTGTGCCTTTCAAATTATTGATTATAGTGACTTTAAGAATTTAAAAATTCTTGAAATCTTAGATTTGAATTATAATCAATCATCTGGCATAGCAACATCAAACGGAATAACTCAATATGTCAATCAACGTGGATAAAATGGATCCGAAAAATGTTGTATCTCCCCGAAAGCTAAAAACCGTATGTATCTCCAAACATACTGAATCCCAATTGAAATAAACGATTTTCAAGATTAAAACTCACTTCTCAGCACTATTATTATTAAATGAAATGCGAGAAATTTGAATAGAATTGAATTTGTGTGAACTGCAATCATGTTTTGGACTTTTTGGACTTTTTTCTTCGTTCTCCTTTAGCGTTCAAATTCAAAGCAAATATCCTATCATGAAATCGGACACATTCATGCAATCCAGAATCCAAAATGCGCTATCGTCCTAAAAAACCGAATTTTTTTTCAAATTTATCAAGAGAAAAAGTAAAATTTCAAAAAAAAAAAATGTTTTTCTACGCGTTTCCAAGACGATTTCCAATCGATTGTCGAGAAAATAAAAATAAAAAAATTCGATTTTTTTTTCTTTTTTTCTTTTTTTTTTTTGAAAAAAATACAAGGGGGGACCCTCGGGTAAAGACCGACGCGTTTCAGACAATTTGCAATCGTTTGGCGAGAAAAAAAATTTCAGAAATTTTTGAATTTTCTTTGAAAAAATGAAAAAATGTGAAGTTTCAGGTCTCATACCACCCATGGTACTTTCTCAATTAAACTCAAAATCAATAGGTTTCATCTGTGAGACACTCCAAACAATATCCAGTCAAAAATTCGGATGCGTTTCCAAAAGGGCTATCGTCAAGGCAATCGTGCTAATTAGCCAATATTTCTACAGAAATGACCAAAAAAGTGCTATTTCAAGTACCATAGCGACCGGTGTACGTACTCTGGTAAGCTCAAAATCAATAGGGTTCATCTGTGAGACGCTCCGAACAATATCCGATCATAAAATTGAATGCATATGCGATTCCAAGGAGGCTATCGTGCCAACAAGATAATTAATAAAAGTGCAGACGATAACGACAACGACAACGACAACGACGACAACGACATACACACAGGATATTTTTTCTAAAAAAAATTTTTTTTTTCTGAGGGTGAACCAATACTTTTCTCGCATCTTAAATTGTGGTGTGCGGAAAAGTAATAGTTGTGACAATTGACAATAATGATCTGTTTTCTATTATTTATCGCAGTTAAAACGTCGTCAAAAGACACCATCAATGAGTGATTTATCGATTGGCTCAATATCACCTAAAAGAAAATTTTATTCGAACAATTTTTCTGAAGAAAATCCATCATCGCCTGAAGTTTCATCGAGAAACTCACCACTTTCACCTTCTGGTGATTTCAATGAATTATTTCGATATTCATGTAATTTACCACAGAATGATGGAAATTTGCAAAAAAGTCCATCAACCGCCATGACCACCCCCCAGGAAGATGCACCATTAAATGACGGTATCAATCGATCAATTGCTTATACGAATAGTTTGGTTGCAGAGCACACTGATTCGATACGACATTTGAGTCATAACAATGGCACAGACAGTGATAGCAATGCTAGTGTAAATAAGGGTAAACGCCGAACAACCGAAGATTTTTACTTGTTTTGCCAATTCATTTTAGAATATGAAAATTATAATGAAATCGCCAATCAAGAGGTGGGATTAATTTTCTTTCAAATGTTATTAGAGAATTGAATCGATTTTAACATTTAATCATATATCAGGCTTTAAGGAATTCAACGCATAGTCCATTGGATAGCACAGGAAGTGTAACTGAGTCGACAACGAGTAGTGCAGTGAATGAAGAATCAAATCAAGTTATTGATAATATTGATGTAAGCAAAGATGATGAAAGTGCAAAAGAAGTGTACATTTCAAATTCATTAGATGAAAGTAAATTGGATGCCAGCAAAAATATCAGTGCCATGGATGTGTCTTCAACCAATGATGATATAAGTGATGAATCTGGTACGTTAACAATAAGACACCACAATTTTTTGTTTTGTTAAATGAATTTATTTGGAACAGATATCGATGCAGATTCATATAATTTAATCACATGTTACTGTGGTAAACCATATGCAGCTCGACCAATGATTGAATGTTCACAATGCTTAACGTGGCTGCATTTATCTTGCGCTAAAATCAAACGCAAACATATTCCAGAAATTTTTATTTGTGTTAAATGTGTTAAAAGTGGTCACCACAAAGATCTGCAGGGCTGCGAACCAAAAGAGAATAATCGTTCAAAAAGATCGTCCAATTCAACGCAAATGCGCACTGATAAATTAGAAAATACAATTTTGCAGCCACTCAACGTGGAAGCCAGCTATGAAACAAGTACGAAATGTTTAGAGAATATCAAATCATCATCAGCGGCATCCATCTCGGTCAAATATAAATGAATTGATTTGTTAACTGCTCCATTCACATTACTTGATGTTATTAATTAAATGTATGCAGTAGTTGGAATGATTTTTTTTCCCCTAAAATGAATATCGAGGAATGAAAACGCGAAAACACATCATAATTTTGGAAACTATACATAGGAAAAAACATGAAGAATATTGTGAACATTGATAATGTAAATACATTTTTTTTTATTAACAAGTTAGGATTTTTTCATCAAAAAATCTAATAGAGTATGAATTTGAAAAAATAAAGTTCTATTTCTTAAAAATTTCTTAGATTTGATAATTTATTATTTTTATTTCATCCACTTTCAAAAATTGTTTCTACGATGATCCTCGAACCCAGAATTGAACTAATGCATAATACTCTGGATAAATAGTATTCTAAGACAAGAGTAGATTCCAACGTGAGTTTCAAGAAATTAAATTTTCTTCTACAAGCTCTGGTGGGGGTAACGCAAGTATTTCAAGTAAAATAAATGAAATAGAAAGAGAGGGTAAATTGTCGATTTTCACCGGCCTATATCTCGCGAACCGTGATTAGCAAAAATTTCCACTTCAATTTTCATGAATGGGACTGCGAGTAGACTCGATAGGGCCCAGCTTGATTTTAAGAATAAAGTGCCTCCAAATGGCTCCTTAAAATTTAACACGAAATAAATTTGCCACAAGAATCGACCATAAGCGAAATGTGCTATTAGAATTAAATCGATGAGAATAAATATGGGATCAATGATACCATTCATTTCAATGATACCCTTTCAAAAAAATGTCAGCATAAACTTCCTCCATAATATCTGAACACTATAAGCGCCTATCGATATAATATTATTATATATTTTAAGAGTAAAAGTGATGGTAATAGTGTTGGAAAGAGACAGAAGATAAAAATTCTTTCGGTTCCAAAGTCACAAATTACAACAAAATTAACATTGCCAGACGTTTCCATCATAGTCCTTTAAACAGAATTAGTAGCATTATTTTAGTAAAGCGCATAGAATAACACAAAATATAGAGTATTTGACATCTTTCAACCAAACACGAATTACCTTAGAACATTCCAATGTACACATTAGACATCGGTACACATTACATCGTATTGAAAAAAAATATTTGTGATAGTAAAGATCAATTTAATTCAAAAACAAATAAAAATGCCGGCAGTTGCTGTTAATTGATCTCGGTTCAAATGCGATAAATTGATCTTGGTTGCAGACGATTGGATTTTCAAAGAATTAAACGAATACAGTTTAATTTTACATTTATTGCACCTGCTAAACACTTCTTAGTTTCGCTTACCAAATTTGTTCCATTGAAGATTGTCGAAACCTGTTAAATGATTTGAAAAATGGCCAACATAAGAATAAATCATACTCGAAGATGGTCTGAATACTTCTTGTAAGACATCAAAAAATGCATATTTTCCCAAGAACAGTTAAAGCCTTTAGCGATTTTGAGTGTAAAAAGACGAAATTACTCTCTCGTTGAAGTACAAAATGTGAGATTACTCCCTCCGCAATTTCGAGCCATGAACATCTATGATAATACTTTAAGACAAGGATAGATTTTATCATGAGAAACAAGATTATCCCTTTATTATTTATTTGAAAAATAATACTCTCATTTCGCAATAAAATTCAGTATTGATAATAGACTACTAAACACTACGAAATGAAATGAAATCGTTGTTAACTTAGCGTCGGAGGTAAAAAAAAATGTAAAACTTGTCTCATTGGATAACATTTCAGAAGTTATTCGACAATACAATAAAACTAACATCGCCTTTATTGTGCGTTGATTTCGAACTGGGCACGCGAGTCGATTTCGATACCTTCACATGGTTATGATGAGCAGCTGGTGGTGGAGCTTCTATGTCATGAGTTGGATATGGAAAAGGCGATACATACATCTCATGTGTATTAATATTGTAGTGAAAATAAATTAGTTGATTAACTATATATTTGTCTGGATTTTTTAAAGTCGGCTGCAGTAAACTTGATGGCGGAGATCCAGGTGGGGGCATCGGAACTATTTCCTCTTCAGGTGCTTTCAAATCTTTCACGTCAAACTAATTTAATGTGAAAGGTTCAATGATGGTTTGATAGTAAGACATAAATTCGTGGATGTAATACGTTGTACATTTTTGTTTCAATTACCTTTGTGTCAAGTAGACTCTCTTTATTGAAAATGAAATAAGAAGAGTCATTTGAGAATGGTGAATTTTTGAAATCCTTTTTGCTTTTGACTCGTGGGGAAAGTTTTTTTCTTTTTGTTGGTTGCCCATCATTTTCATTCGAACTGCTTTCTGAAGTTGAAGTTCCTTCACCAGGTGCTACGCCATCGGCAAATAGTACAGCTTTCCGGTTATTTTTGTCACTATTTCTACGGACACTAATAACAGAATTAGTACATCAAAAATAAATAAATAATATTTTATAACATACTTAGGTGATGATGATTGGGTTTTTTCAAATAGGATGCTTTTACTAGCAATTGCATTTGGATCGTAAGTGAAAACTGTTGGTTCAAAGTAGTCTTCTTCTTCATTTTCCATTTCTTTTTCGTCACCATTTACATTTATTGAATTCAATACTTTTATATTAACACCATCAAAAGTTATCGATTTAAGTAGATCGCCCGCCTTTATCATTTTACCATCTTCACCGACTATGAGTTGATGGCTCAATCGATTTATTTCGTTCATCAAAAATTCTTTCCGTTTTTCACGGGCGATTCGGCGTTGATGACGTTCCATTTTGCGTTTGATTCGTTCTTGTTTTTGTCGCTGCACTCCCTGTTGATGGTGTTTATCCAGCATTGATTTTTCAATGAAATTATCAGAATCCATTTCTGTACTTTTTTCGCATTGTAGCTCAGCATCAGGTACAATTTCCAACACGTTCCCCTTCTGAACAGCAAATGCAGATTTTCCACGATTTTCTGGTTGCTTTTGTAAAGCTTCTAGATTTGATGATGGCATATCATATTGCGAAACATCTATGAGATTTGAGAAAGAACTCATATGTCCAAGATGATGACTTTGTGTTAGTTGTTGTGGTGGTAAAACATGATTTAAATTATTTCCATAAAAATAATCGTTATTCAAATTTGTGGATGAAGTCATTGAGGTTGGCGAATTCAAAATGGGCGGTGGCCGATGATGCGATTGATATGGTGTCATAGCTGAATTACGATTCGGATGCATGTACATATTTGCATATTCATTCATAAAACCTGGCACATTTGGCGGCATGTGAGAATATGGGCCTTCGATTTGATGAAATAAATTGATCGACGATTTTCCATCACTAACAATGCCATCGATGGATGCATTGTGATAGTTCGAATTGAATCTCGGAGCGGTTTGATACACGGAATTAATTTGATGGTTATATTGTCTGGATTCTCTTCTATACTCATCGAATTCTGATAAATTTGGTGGTGGTGTATTGGGCGGTGTCCGGGGACCTCGTGGTAGCGGTGATATTGAACGATTTCTATATGGTGAATAATAAACGTCATGATGATAATTGGATGGTGACCGATCGTACCTATGTTGAATAAATGAATGTTGATTAGTGAATATAAACATTTTAATTATATATTCGAGAATCTAACCTATCATCGCGTCTGAGTCGTCTCTCTTCACCATGTTTTGAATGTTTTCCTTCATTGTGTTTTGAACGTTTTTCACCATTTCGGTGAGACTTTAGTTCCACACTTTGTCTCGATCGTCTTTCTTGACTTCTTCTAGATCTTTTATCTCTACTTCGCTTGGACCCTCTATCCTGACTGCGTCTTGATCGCCTTTCTTCGTTTCTTCTAGATGACCGCTCCTCACTTCTTCGTGATTTGTGAGAACTATGGCTTCGACTTTCGTCCATACTTGCTTTACCTGATTTGATACATCAAAATTAATTCCATGTGTGGATGGACGTAAACGGTTAAACTTACTCGACTCTTTATCACGTGCATATTGATCTTGTTCTTGTTGGTCTAGATTATCGACCTCTTTTGCCGGTAGCCTTAGAGTTGATGTTGATTTTAGTCGCAATGATATCTTCTTTCGATCACTATCATTAAGCAATATGCCATTTTCAATAGTTTGCTTTGTGTTTTCACCGAAACTGTTATCTGATACATCCGATTTTGATTTTGCCGACATTTCTTTCGCTTTTTGCTTCTGTTTGACGAGATTTTTGAATGATTCAACCTTTGAAAAAATATCACTATCATCATCGTCTAACAAATGATCTAATGTTTCAAGCGTTTTGGTTATTGAAAGAGAACTTAATTCAGCATCCATTGGAAATCGCAGCTGATAAGGAGTTGAAGCAGGAGATGACGTATCTCGATTGCAATCTGAAAAAATCAATAATATTCTGACGAATCTATAAAAACAAATATACCATCACACTAACTTTGAGTCTTTTCTTTATGTTCATCGCTTTCACTAACGCTATCATTGTCTGAGCTGGAATCTGAATCTGAACTACTATCTGATGTTGAAGATTCCGAAGAGGAGCTATCTGAACTAGTGCTTGTGTTAGATGTTTCACTTTCCTTTGAATCTTTGAATGTTGATGAATATTTTGCAAGTGTTTGATTAAGTGGCGATGATAAAGATTGAATGAAATCATCATACTCTTCATAATATTTTTGTATGTTTTTTTCTGGCAGCACATTTTTTTGGGCATCAATCGTTCCATTTGACACGTTTCTTTTTGATACAATATCTCTATTTGGATTACCATGTGGATCAATTTGATCATTAATAATATCCATTTTGTTTTCACAAGGTATTTGAGATTCCTTATTCAAAGCAACAATCGTATGTTCGATTTTAGAAAGCGAAAAATCAGCTTCCCAATTCGACATATCATCCATATTATCCGAATCATTTTTTCCACATACCATTTGGACCTCAACGCATAACTTTGAATCATGTTCTTTATCGATTGAACTAACTATATTTTTTTCATTTTGTTGTTTAGATTTGTTGATGCTCTTTCTATCTAATTCCGTTTCATCGATTTGTAACAGTTTTTCAACAGATTTAAGGTCCACATCATCGTTCTTTGTAGCACGCAGGATGTTGTTGAGTTTTGGAATTTTATGGTTCGGCTCAGAGTTACTATCAATGTGGGAATATCGACCATTTTCACAATATTCAATCGAAGGCAATGTTTTTGTCCACCTGTACATTGAAAATTGTCTTTTAATTGTACGATCGTCACTAAATTATACCAAATTGTTACCTCGGTTTTTCTCGATTTTTAACGTTTTCTGAGGGAAGAACTTCGTTCGATTTGATTTGTGCGCTCTTTGATCTGCTTTGTTCACTGATCCTGTGTGTATCTCTCGATTTACTGTGTCTACTTCTTGTGTCCCTTATGATTATAATAAATAATATAGTCAATTTGACTATACGAAAATATAATTTTTAAATATTTTCATAGAAAACATACTTTGGTGAAGACACGTAATCTTTGCGTTTATCGATCTTTATATTATTCTCGCGTTCATTTGATTTTCGTATCTCTTTCTCACGGGTTTTATGTGTTTCATGGGAAGTTTTTTGATGCGTTGATCGATTCTTTGACCTTTCGACCATTGTATTTGATTCACTTGGATGGTGTGATAAACGAAAATACAATTAAAATCAATTGGCCATGCCACATCGGGGAACTTACTCTGTTTTTGTAATCGCTGTTGATGATACGTCTGACGTTTTATCCAAAATATTTGTTGCAGCATTTTTATTCATTTTCGACGATTCAACATCATCATACAATGACATACACTGATGTGTTCCGTTTTCATTGTTTCTTGAATCCAATGGAGGCGTTAATGAACGATCCATGTCTGAAAAACAATTTATCATATTTATATTAAAACTTTAAACTTTAAAATATTGAAGAACATAGACTTTATTCTGCTGCTGTTCAACACTAATATTCATAAACTTAGCAGTTCACTGCTAAGCTAGAAATAAACTGCACAATACAAATATTTTCGATTATTCGACTAGCAATAATATTTGCAGTTTCTTGATTTAGGCCCACTTAACAATAGTTTTTCATGCACACAAAAAACAATCACCCAATTTTACATTCATTATCCATCAAATGGGAAGTTTGACAACCAATTTACCTGATTTGAAACTTTGTTACTCGGTAAAATAAAACGAAATGAATTCTAGGATAATCACATTAATTTCGTTTTTTTTTTAAGTTTAGCGGATTGTCCTGAAATTTTCTTGAAACGAGACCTGTAAAAAGCACAAAAACTCGATTTATATTCGGTTTTTCTCATTACTGGATGTAAATATATCTTCTAATTCAATGTATTATACCTATTTTTAAGCCATATTGAATGTTCTGTCAGCGGCATTCGACATAATTAATTTATATCACTCCTGAAAATATTGCGAATTATGTACATTTTAATGAAAAAAAAAAATACATTAAATTTATGTTGTTTTACAGACTCTCTAATGTTCCGTGTACTTAGTTGATTTTTCGTCTTTTTCATGAAATGTCAACACGACGAGCTTGTATGCAATGTTAGCTGAGCGTATGTGTTTGTGTGTGTGTATGAACAATATTTTGAAAAATATTCCATTCCTCATTGATAATTCAATGGAACTTTTATTCAAAATGATGCTATATTTAGAAAAATCATTTTTTGTGAAACAAATTGATAAAAATATTGAAAACCGAAATATTTGGAACGATTTCCATCTCCATTAACACAACAGTTTCTCTTTATGAGACTTTACAGCTATCAGATTGAATATACAGATGTCGTTGCAGTGCACGAAATGCCGATCAATTGATGATTTCAGGATATTTGCCCAGAAAATTGATACATTTTCCATTTTTCTTATAAAATCGAGATTTTGTGGAATCATGACCACATATGGAAGTATCAACCCCCGAAAGATATATGGAATTTTTTTGTTACATAGTTTTTCATGTAATAAATATTAGAACGAAGTTCAGAAAATGCTTCACTATTTGCGAGGTAATTTTATCAATTTACAAGAAAATTGTATTTGTTGAAATGATACCATGTGGTGTACAGTACAATATATAATTTCGACTTATTTTTGTCAGTGTTTAAAAAATATGATGCGAAATAAGATATGTTTCAGTCTCTAGCCGAATTCAGCAACTACGAAAAACAATCGAAATAAATGTTTCAACGAATAATTGAATCAATGTTTCCCTTCAACGTTTAATATTTTTATAGGGTAAACTGAGAATGCCTATCAGGGAACGATGAGAGACTTCCCCTTCAGAATTGTATTACCGAATCAGATATCATATAGCTAGCTGAATAACAACCGACTCATACAACCGCAAGCTCACACATACACGCTTACTGCACTTCTGAAGATCTTTTATCATTTGTAAATTGATTTATAGAAAAGGAAACAGCCTAAATTGAAAACAATTGAATTAACACATCAACATTAAACCAAATGCTTGAGTAACACTTCCAATCAAATGGATCATTGACAAATTTGTGAAAAAATATAAAATGAAGAAGAAAAACACCCTTTCAATATTTCAGAGGCCTTTTGGTTCTGTTAACTTTTAATTCTCACTGGTAATAGTGACAGAAGGTTATTCAATTGCTCCTAATTGATGGTTTAGCTTCGGTGTTGAGTTTTTCAGACTAATTTTTTTTTTTTTTATTATATTCGTTTGAAAGATGAGTTCATACTGAATGAAAACATTGACTGATTCCAAATTGTTTTCTCTTAGGAATAAGAAAGAATGTTTCCCTTGAATATAATATTCAAAATATTATATGATTTGGCTGTTAAAATAAGCTCCTGGCCAATCCAAATCAATAATAATGAAAATTTAAATTAAAAAATAAATTTTTCCATTGTATTCAGCCTTCAAAATCTTCTAGTGAAAAAAAATCGATTCGTGAAATTTGCATATTTACGTTTTGTTCATTTTTATATCAAATTAGGTGTGAATAATTTAGACAGAAATAACAATACTAAATTTTACAATATAAAAATGCACAAACACACTCAACCCCAAAAAACCACAGGCTATGCAAATATAATGAAGGTATATTTACGTAAAAATTATCTTTAATTTTTGGAAGCGTTGAAGATTTCAATAAAGAGGCATTTCGATTTTCTGATATTGCAACGGTAAATGATTTCATAGGGTGGATTCAAGTTAAACCTATTTAGGCAAACCCAAATATATTGGGAAAACAAGGAGGGAATGTGTAATTTATTATGTTACGATTCCGAAAGATGATGTTAATTATAATGAATAGTGTGTTGCGTATTATGGGGTAAATTTCTTGTGTAATTGCAATCGATGATCTGAGAGATGATGGTGACGAACAAGGCCCTCTACTTCTTCTCGATCTTTGGGACGCCAATTCCAAGTTCGAAATTCAACTCCGTTATCAATAACCTTTGTATTTCATTTATGGACAATTTAAAATTTCACTTTATGGCTATTGGCTCTTGATCCGGCAAAAATGAGATGAAACAATGGCAAAGTGATAACGTTGACAAATTAAATTAGAACTATTTATTCTAATCACGTTCGGTCCCCTCAGATTATTCAACAACTCAGCATCCTTTGAATTATTCAACAAAACCTTCAACATTTTTTGGCTAAATGAATAGCTGTGGACGGTAAACAAAATGGAAGCAACCAGAAAAATTATCGTCAAAACGTTTTCCTAATTGCTTATGCATCACTTTAAAGTTATAATATGGTACAAGTACAGTGGGGGAAGTAATTTTGCCGACACACAGTTTTATCGGAAAAAATATATTAATTATACTTTATTGACGTTTCGTTCCTTTCCAAACTATTTTATTTGACAATTTTTTTTTCGATTTTTATTGATTTTTCGGCGAAAAAAATCACCTTTTTTCTTCCATTCCTGTTGTCTTTGTATAGTCAGGAATGAATGAGCTGTCAACATGTATTCTACAATCATCAAAGAATAAATAATGCCAATTTATTCATAAAATAATACATCATGAATAAAAGTGAACATCATGCTGTAATTAAATTTTCGTTCTTGTTTGAGCGATTTCATCCAGCAAAAATCAATTCATTTTTCGTACAGTTTCTTTTCCATTCCAAATTTTATGAATTGATGAGAAGGCTAAATATATTTATCAATAACAATATGAAAATATTTTATCAAAGTCTATATCTAAATATTGTTATTGTTAATTTATCTTTTTTACTTTTCTTTAGATTAATTTCAATTGGGATCTGTTGGGAAAAATATCATTTTGGCCAATTTTTCAGTATTATTTAAAAAATTTACGCTTCATTCCAAGAATTTCAGTCCAAGCAAAGAAATGTTTGCATTTTTCAGTATCGAAACATCTATTAAAATTTGATCGACGGTATACCGAGTATTGAAAGGAATACTCAAACTTCAGACAAATACTAAAGGTCAAGAATGATGATAAAATTTGAATTGAAAATTCGCTTCAGACACGCATACATACTTGCGAACCCTTTATCAAAACTGGAAGAAAAAAGATCAATCAAAAATGCAAACCTTTATTCTAAATAAGACATAATGATATAATTCATGCAGAATGCAGAAGCCTTCTCGACTTATACACAAAGAAGAACGCGTGCACCGAAGCCATATAATACATTGTTAAACGAAATCTTCTATTTATCCCTTTTCGTATTCATTATTGGAAAAAGTATTGTATGTGAATACAAAACGCGAGTACCATTTTGTTCCATGAAAACGTTTTCGATATTACCAAAAGCGTATTAACAAACTAATCATCCTTTTATATTTTACAATGTTTTACTTTGACTATTATTATGTTTTCAATTCCTTATCAATATCATTTGTTTGTACAGAATTTGTTATTACTCATATAAATACTTGTTAATTATACTCAATGAAATCAATTTGTAAATTTAGACTCAAGTATACCTAATCGCTACTGAAACATGAATAAAAGCGACAGGTGGTCCAGGTTTTCATATTTGAATTTTATTCCAATGATCTGAATATGGTGATAGGAAAAAAGCTTTATTAATGTACAGTGTACATTCTACAGTGTTCATGGTTTTCTTTTAGTCAATGTCGTGGTTATTCCCGTTGTTCCATAATCTGCTCAGTGGTATTATATATGTATATATATTAGGGGTTGTCATAATAATAACAACAATAAAAATATTAAATATAATTATTGAATAGTAACCATAGTTTTTCACTTCTGTTTATTAATTTCATGTACGCTCTGAACTTCATTGTCACGACTTTCACTGATGGTGAAAAAAATCGATTCGCAAGCAGGGAATCATGTTTGTGAACAAAAGATATGATGAAAGAAAGAGCACTCCCATTAAGTAACAAAAAAAAAAAAAACAAGAGATTACAAATCGACGCAATGATCGGATGCAATATGCATTCTCAAGTAAATTATTCACATTTAAATAAACGTTACGTATCAAAACACAATCGTAACGGCGTCAACAATTTGTTAAAATACAACTATGAATAATACAAGAAATATTAGGAGAAGGGAGTGCATCAGCATTGTGCGACAAAGGAAATAATTAAAGTTCACATAAATATTCAGATGAATGCACAAACAATGTTATGGTCGGATGTTAATAAATGTGTTCTGTCTGCTGTCTATTGGAATTGCACATAATTAGCAAATATGAAATTCTATTGATGAAGAAACCAAAAAAGTTGATTTGATTCGAACTCTGATACTACGTTGGAAATTGTTCAAGACCAGCGTTCTATTTAACGAATATTTTTCGATTATTTCCGATATGATTTAGATTAAAATGCAGTTCACGAGAATATTTCTGACGCATCAATATCATTTCGTCATTGCTTTATTGCCATAGATAGTAGAACCAAAGTGGCTATTTCATTCATGCGAACAAATGAATTCAATCTCAGTTTTGGCTTTCAAATGAATTTCGATTTCGAATTCTATTGTCGATCGCCGGCTAATACCAATATCACCACAATGACAATCTGCTTTTTTCCTTCTTTTGAATGCAATGAGTTTAAATGGAAATAGTACATGAGTTTATTTTGAACATTTGAAAAAAATGTCATCTGATTCCACCACAACTGTTGAACAAAAAAAAAAAAAACAAATAAATTACAAATCTGCCGGTTTTGTATGCATTGTTGGCAGTGCATCGCTAAATCGGTTGTCAAATTACACGGTGTTACAGAGTTTTTGTCCCAGAGTAACCGCCTAGATAACAATTTCAATTTTCGAATTGACAATTTCGAGATTTCGAATTTTTTCGATTTCGGTAATTTCCCAGCTTTAGATATTCATAGAAAGTGATATTGCACAAAAACTAGTTGAATTGCTATTCTTTTGGTTTGATAGCCATAACTTTTGATTAAATAAACCGAATTCGTTCATCAATAGCGCTAATGAAAGGTATAGACAGTATCTTTCAAATGCAAGTTCAGAAACTAATCTATCATACAATATATTTACCATACATAAAACCGGAAAATCATCGAAATCGAAATCTCAGAATTCCGTGCAAACTGTTAAATCTCATATAACGTTTTGGAATCGGGAAAGGATACCCTAACATCTTATATAGGCGGTCACTCTGGGACAAAGAAAAAACTTGAATTTGTGACGCCGTGTTATCTGTTGAGAAGATTCGAATGAATTCGACAACTTCAGTAGACGGTATTCAAAAAACGATTCTACATCAACGTAAATCCCAATGTTTACGTTTTGAACTTGATTGGAAGAAAAAAAAGCACGTACATCGTTACGAATGCATTTCTGTTTTCAGAATTAGAGTGATTTACTTTTTAGCATTCTACTTATCAATTTCTTTCAATGAAATTTGTAATTTTTTCAACTATTATTAAAAATTGCACATGCAAATGAAATGTATTGTGAGTGAAGATTGAAAATTCTGCTTATATCAAGACGAAACCATGTATCATAAATAAATTCGGGTATTTGATGCACTCTATATTACATTGATAATAATGGTCATATCTTAAATGCGAACGAACCAAACTAGACATATATTTTGGTTTGTGATATTTGTTGTAGATTTTTTTTTGTTTACAAATTTCCAGTCATCGAAGAATTGCAGTGAATCTGTGAAATCAATACCAAAAAAGCAAATACAGCCAAATTGTGTATTCAGTGGTATCTATATTGGACAGAAACCGTTCGATTTAAAATCAAATGATACATACTATTACTTTCCTCTACATCCATCAATTGCGGCGAACAAAGCCTATTTTCGACGGGCAAAAAATGCTTGCAAACATGGCATGTGCTCAAATTGAAACTAGATTTCGAATGTAATATTTGAAGACTTTGCAAAATTTCTAAGATAAAAGAACGTTAAAAATCAATTTGTCCAAAAATTTAACGAAAGCAAACCACTACAATAAGTGGGTTATCGGCTCTTGTGAATACATTTCCAATGAAAATATTATTATATTTCTTTTATACACTTAAATTAATCCAATCAACAGATCCACTCAATAAATTCTGGTCTGCACAAAATTATAAAGCCAACCAATACATTAATGTATTATTTATGAAAGGTGAGAATACAGACCAATATAAAGTTTTTCTTTTCCGTACACCACAATTTAAAACGCGAGAAAAGTATTAGTTTATCCCAGGGGAAAAACACCAATTTTTAATGAGCGCTAAAATCTTTTCCGCCTAATATTCTTAATATTCAAGATGGCGCCAAATTTTAATAATTTAATTTATCAAAATAGTGGAGAAACAAATTACACGAAAACGGAGAGGTTCTAAAAAATTCCAAATAATAACGGAGAGGTTTTAATAAATTCGTCAGCACGATAGCGTTCCTGGAATGGCTTTATGTGTCTAGTTATATGATTGGATATTGTCCGGAGCGTCTCATAAGATGAACCTTATTGATTTTCAGGTTATCAGAGCAAGTACACTGGTAGTACCAAGTATAATACTTGAAATATTACATATTTTTTTTTTCAAATTTCGTTTGATAAAAAGCAGTGCGGAAAAGTGAGTTTTAATGTTTAAAACTGTTTATGTGGTTAACGTCCTCCTCTTTTCATATGTTCATCGCACTTTTTCATTCTTGATTTTTTTTTCCTTTCTTTTTATTCAACTGCAATTGCATTGAATATTTGCTACATTTCTATTCAATTCTTGTTGTTGTTGTTGTTGTATCGATATTCAACTGCCATTATTGTGATTGGACTTCTTACATTGTACGTGCTCACGATCAAACAGAAATAACAATCATATTACGAATGGAAACTATAAAATCTAAAGTAGAGAAGTAATTGAAAGAAAACGAATACGGAAAACTAAACATGCCGTCAACACGATACCAGAGTGGATTTGAAGAGTGAATAATAAAAATATAACACATTCATTACTATGAAAGCTTATAAACACTAAACGATTTCATTCTTTTGCTACCTTACGACAATAGCATCATACCATACTCGATTTTCTTGTTATCGAATTACAAGTTCGTGGTTGTTTTATTTAGCCACATAATTTGACGTAGATATTGAGATTAACAGGAAAATGTAAAGAAATTGTCACTGCTTTGTGATCGAATTTTCCGAATCAATTGAGCTAATGTATGAGAGAAATGATGAAAATAATAAATTTCGAAATTAATCCAACAGAAGTAATGCCGAGTCGGCATTGCCGACGGTGTACATAAAAATTGAATGCTTCAGTTTCGTTTACCTAAGTTTAATATTATTATCCATGGGAATAAGATCTATCTTCATGTATGAATTGATTTTTATCTTCATTTCATCGTTCAATTATTTATTTATTATAAACCGAAAAGAATATGACTCTACATCTATGTCATATGATCATTTCAATTTCATCTGAAATTAGAACTTATATTTGGACAAGTCTATTCAATAAACAAACCAAATTATCTATAAAAACTAAATTCGATTTATTTTAAATATTTTCAATTTTGTGAAGATTTACGCAGAAATCATGCTCATTTCTCTTGAGCAGTGAGCATTTTTTTTTTCTTGAATCTTCATCGGACGCTAAATGTGAATTCTACTAAGAGTTGTTGTCTGTTTGTGTAATCATGACTGAAATTGACATAGCTTTCGGTTTGACTGTGTTGCCTGTTTTAAATAATTATTTGAAAACAGCCAGTTAGCTATAGTAGACAAGCAAGTGTCAGCATGGATTTTATTTATTCACTCATACATATTGATGAAAGATAAACGTAACGAAATGTACAATGTTATTTGTTTACAGGATTAGTGTGACTATCTACCGATTACAATGTGAATTGTTCAAATCCTATGGAAATGATTTGGCAATTTTTCGAAAATTCGTTCTTTTTTCGAAAATTTTTTTGTTGCCTGAATATGAACATGAACTTTCTATAACTGCTTGAATATTTCCTTAGATAGTAAAATTCAAAAAAGAAAAAGGAAAAGATTTATATCATTTATCAAATATTCTACATTTTAGGTCAATGGGTTGTGTGTTAGTTCGCAGTAAAGGCACCTTGGCACCTGCAAACATTTCATTGCACATTTTTGTGCTAAACTAAAATATTTGGCAAAATGAACCTTTCTTAATTCTGTTTTATTTTACCTTCATTGCTGAGTTCATTTGTCTTTCATTTGCTATTTGAAAATGTGATGTAGACCCTTAAATACTTTGCATTGTTTGAAGAACGGAAGCACAAAAGATAATACCAGCATTAAATTTTAAATGGTACATTAAACACCTTCGATAATGCATAAGATAAATAAATATCCAATTGAAATGGCAACAGAGACAATTCAATTGAAAGAAATGTTCAAATCAGCTCATTGTATAAGCATATAAATAAATAAATAGATTTGTTCATTTTTGCGAACTACTATCCATTCTTTAATAATATTGTATCTACGAAACGGTTTACAAAAATGAAAAACGGAGAAAATTCGAAAGGAGAATCTTTTCACATCGAAAACACAAATTGATTATAAGTAAAGCCGCTGAATCAACATAAAAATCTTTCGTTCAGTTTGGAAGTCATTTTTTTCCGAATTTAATTCTATTCAACATTTTTTACTCCTTTAATTTCCCATTTGTCATTATACGTTTGGGATTTCCCCAATTCTTTTTGAAATTAAGTCGCAAAGAATATTTGCATCGGCATTCCTCATTCTTTGGAATAACATGTGGGTCATCAACGAAAGAAGATTTCCGCATAGTTGTGATAGAAAAATATTTTAGATTATATCTTATGCTCGCATCTTAAAATGATAGATTCGTGTTAAACTTTGAGACAAAGATATAGATAAAGGAACGGAAAGAATATTCATTCATATTTATCCCATTTACCCACAAAAGGCGTTTGATGCGTTGTTCTTCTCAAGAATTTCCGAAATATGTCACTTTCCGTTTTCGGTCACTCTCAAATTTCTGGCTCAGGAACATTTTTGATCACTGAGGAACATTTTTGATCACTGAGGCACACTTTTCATATAAATCATAAAATTTACAGAAATAAATGAGTAATTTCACGGAAAATTGGTTATTGAGTTTAAAATTAAATGCAATGTTGAAAATTGACTTTTCGCTATTGTTCAAACAATCTTATATGAAAACACCGAATCATCCTTACTCGGACAAATTTCATGAATTTTTTCTTTTAGATTTTTTCATGAAGGGCGAGATTTCAGGTGATTCGAAAAAAAATTGCAACGCTTTTAAATTCACTACAATAGCAATAACATGTTATATGAAAAGTTGGAGAAACCCATCATTTCAGGCTATTTTATTATCACTGCACTGCGGACCGCGATTTTTTCGATCACATGTCTTAGTTTACACCTGAGTGACATATCGCCATCAAAAGATTTGGGGGTCGTTTTCGTTTTCATTTTGTTCCAATATTATTGTTGTTTTAATTTTTGACTCCACGTATACTCGGCTCGGAACTATGAATCTAAAAGATTCTTTTTTCTCTTCCATTGGTCGTCAAAAACGCAATATTATTTGTTTTCTTGCAATATATTCAATCTTTCGTCTCCTTCCAACAATATTTCCGTCATTTCCACTTTTAAAACCAGCATGGTTTTTATCGACTCTATACACGATCCCATTCATGAAATTCAAAACGTAAATCATCTGCCAATCTAGGGACTCTCTTCGGACTTATTTCGAAAATCTATCTCTCAAAATCATTATTTTCTTAACGTTAAACTCGAGTTTAATGCGACCTATAGTGCATATTAGCAAGCATGTGACATAGTTCACTTTTCGTGCAGTGCGTAATCACAATTGCCATATATTCGTTACCGCATTGACTATTTATTACACTCATAGAAATTTTTTGGAAATGATGATTTCGAATGACGACGAAGGAAAAAATGTTCTCCACGTTCAATTTCATGAGATATTTTCAATTAAAGCGACAAAACTATTGAAAATTGAAAATTCTGTTATGCCATACGGTATCAATTAAATTTTTCAACAGGGAAACTTCTGTCGGCCATATTTTTTCTACTTAAATCCTGTAATGTATTTTATATGGTTGCATATTACACACAGAATGATTGCAATATCATTATCTGTATGTATACTCTATACACAC
>GL501481.1:228274-239754 GCA_000149185.1 Mayetiola destructor | reverse complement strand
GTGTACATATACGGTGTTGATTTGACATTCATTCTATTCAATGGTATTGATTGGCATATTTATAGCAGGGCTTGAAATAAGCGGTATCTGTGCAGAAAACCGGTAGTCAAGATTTCATTTCGGTAGCCAAAAAATCAGATTTCGGTAGTCCAAAATTAAAAATGAAAACAAACCAAAATCCTTATTTCAAGCCCTGATTTATAGTATTGACAGATCATTTTGTATAAAAAACAACTTTCAAATAATAAAAATTACAGATGGTTTTTTTTATTAAAATAAGTTTCGATCTATTTTCATCTATTATTTCATTTCACTTATCAAAAAATACTAAACATCGTAGTTCACTTTGCATTCGAGACAATCCTTCAATACCGTAAAATTCACAATCAATACTGACAAACAGTGTAGACGTCAAATTAAATCCGCACACGGTGTAATTGTATATTGTATACATGATAGCTGTCCACGAACCCGAACAGTTAGTTCGCGACATACATACAGATTTCAATACTCCATTAGTTCTGTGTGTAGTGAATTCGTTACAACCGAATTTTGTGTGTACTTGTTGATATATCGTTTGAGTGACGGAATTACAGATGTTAGCACATTGTTCATTGGTAAATGAAATCAGACATTAAGTCGCATATCATTTTATTAAATGGAATCATGTTTCCCATTGACCCGAGCACGCACACCGAGCATATAATGCTCATTCCCCATATTGTCAATTTCGAACCAGCAAGTCAATTCCGTAAGCCATAATCGGATTTGTTTGAGACTAAATCATAATTAAATTCTCATTTTCCTCTTTTTGTATTAACCGAACCATTTAATAGTGGGATTCAATTCTATTTTTTCTCTTCTGATCCTAACATATATTATGATATTGAGCATTGGCTCGCTAATCCGATCCGTTGTTAACGTAACAAAAGAGCTCACAGTTGAATCTGAGCGATGAGTTCCTGAGCTCTACAATAACTCGAATAAAAAGAAAATAAAAAATTATATTTTGAAATTCGGTTTACTTGTAAGTTAAACAAAGCTCCATAGTGAACGAGAGAAAAGGCTTCCGATGATTTTCTTTTGGAATCTTTGAATTAACAGTTTTGGGGATACAAGTAGCATAAGCAGAATATGTAGCCATTTAGGATTCGCATATAATTTTTATTATTTATATTAGGATTACTCTTATCAAAATTAAAATGGTGAAATATAGTAGCGCCCATAACTAATCTTATGCCATCTTTTGTATCGTGAAATTATTTGATTTTTTATGATAATTTGAATAGCATAAAACTTAGAAAAAGAGAACGAATATAATAAAGTCTAGTGTATCATTCACGTCAGATGAAATTGAACTATAGACAAGCGATGAGCGCTTCACTGATCAATCACAAGCATCATCTGTAGAAGTATTTTGTTGAGCTCTGTTTATTTCCTCAATAATAAACAGCCTAGTCAACTACTGAGTCAATACAGTTAAGAGTCAATTTTGTCAAAATGTGTCAATGAATATCAAAATGATCATTTCATTTTGTCTGTGTAAATATGAATGAACTCATTCGATGATTTTTTAGGAAAAATACCTAAATACCAACTTAATTAACACAGGCGTTAAAGAAAAAAAATTTAGCTGGTAAGATGCTTTCATAGCAAACAATTCGAATTCATTCAATAAAACATCATATTGAATATATTGAACTTTGTATGATTTTAGAGGGAATGTTTTAAACATATGTGCGATATGATCACATTCATTGAATGAAATAATTATCTAAAATTATTGTCCTTCGCGGAATCAAAATAACGATAATTTTTCAAATGTGTTACCTCTTTCCTGAATTTACCTATGTTACTGACTTAGGACTCCCAATGAAAACAGCCAGTGCCGAATAAAAGAGCTTACTATTGTTTGTTCTTTTCGAATTTTTGTTTGTGCTGTCATTAGCTTCGAAAAAGACATCCATTGCACTCTTTGTTGAATATTTTAAGACGTGTGCTAAATCAACACATTTTGAATAAAAAAGAAGAGGAACGCCTAGTTAAAATACCGTATGGATAAATAAACAATGAAATTCAAATATTGAATGGCTTGTGAATGTTGATTACAAAAGAGTATCGATAAATCGATAGATTGATTTCTCATCATAGTTATTGATTTTTTTCGAATTTATCCGATCAGTGATATGATATTTCATGTTGTCTCTGTACTCTGTACCAAAAGTATTTTTCAAGGGGGTGCAACATTGGTTTTTGACGTTTCCCAAGTGTACCTTGACAGTTCTCTCAAAACTTATTGATTATTTTTTTGCACATATTTGTCCATTATTGTGCACAATCGAAATTTTAATTTTCTTCGTAATTTGTAACTAGTTGATTGAATGAACGTGGACACACTGGGCAAAACAATATACAAATAACAAAGAAAATGAAAGTTTCGATTGTGCACAATAATGAACAAATATGTGCAAAAAAATAATCAATACGTTTTGAGAGAACTGTCAAGGTACACTTGGGAAACGTCAAAGCCCATGTTGCAACCCCCTGGTATTTTTATAAGAATAATTCTGGTACAACAAAACATCAGATATCATATCTTGCATTGTTCTTAACATTACTGCTGCTAAAATAAATAAAAAAAAAATATCTTACTATTACACTACAAAGATACAGTAAAGTCTCTATAAAAGGACCACTCCATAAAAGGACCATTCCTCATTTGTGGACCAATATGCCAGCAACCAAAGTGGTCCTTTTAGAGGAACTTTACTGTATATGTGTTGTAGACCAATTATTATGAACGCACTTTATCTGAATATTAAATGTTTCTAAGTTATTCCATGCATACTCATAATCTACATGCTCTTAAGCAGTCACCGGCGAGTATAAGTATAAAATGTAAAGTGTTTTATTTGCTCTCCAATATTATGAGAATTGATCGATAGTTTTATTTGCACACAATATTTGAAGCTAATTGATCTATAGACTCTACATAGATTGCAAAAAATTGTCGATTCATCCAAAATAACGAGTTGAACACGAATTCTTTGTGTCACAAAAAATAGTACATGGAATAAATGTGTAAAAATTGAAAATGAGAACGTGAGTGTTGCTTATTGATCGAAAGAAAAAGGATTCATTGAGTGTACTTCAACGACAATAAGTTGCATTTAGTGAAGTTTTGCGTATACGTTTAGAAATTTATAAATAAGAGATATGTAGTGAGACATTTATTGAACTTTGCATAATAAAAAAATCTTTGAATTTAAATGAAGCATAATGAATTATGGTTACTTACTATTTAGAAGTAGGCAAATTATCAACAGGACAGTGTCTTGAAGGCAAAGGATTCCAAAAAATTCGTGTGTGATATCTTGAATGAATGAGACGCGATCACGGCAACATATTTCAGTAAAAACAAAAATCAAAATGCATAAGAAGAATATTTTCAACGGGGAAAAGCATACATTTTAGATGTAATGATCGCAGTGTTATGAACAATACATTATGCGTGCTTCAACAATATGACGGGATATGAATTGTAAAACTAATTTAAATGTAGGCTGCACGTTCACAGAACACAGACAACAACGAATGCTTTGCATCCGATAGTGTGGTTGGCAATCATTGCATATATTTATAGTATGTATATGAAATCTTTGCTGGACACATGCATTAATATGCATCATATGCATTATGATTTATGCTCATATGGTATCATTATTCATATTTTAACGTATATAATGGTGTATCTTTTCATCGACATAACATTGATATGAGATATGAGCCATTAAAGTGCAATCAATTCTTACTTCCTTTTCAATTCAAACGATTAACATTTAGAGATTTACTATCAATGAACATATATTGATTGTTTGCCAAAAAAAATCTCATTATTGTTTATGAATTGGTTTCAAGGTTTTTTGAAACCATTTGAAGTATCTTCTGGAATAAAAGATTTTTTTAATTTTATTTTGGTTGAAGAAATTATTAATAATACTTCATTATCACAATTTCCTGAAAATTGCCAATTTTTCTTTATTTCTTTTACATGTAAACGTACATTTACTGTTGCTTTGTTCAAATTTAACCAAACGATTGACAACAAACTTATGTTTTTTAGAGTGAAAATGCTTTATAATTATTATGAAGCTAGTCCAGAGTGATATTTTAATATAGTGCATGCGTCAAGAAAAATCAATGCGCCAGAAAATTTCATGTTTAAACGCTAACCCATCGAAGTCGTAGAAAATTATTTATTTACGATTTACGGTGGCTGTATACATGGACTAGTGATCCTGAATTCAAATATGAGAAATAGTCAGACCCAGCCCACTTTAATGGTTCTATGGCAGAATAGCATAGTAACACACCAAAAACCACACCAATGTATAGACAAGTAGCCTCGCCGACGTTCGTGAATGTTTTAGATGTATGCTTGTGTGTTGAATGGGAGTGGCATATGATGATGGATTGAATGTATACTGAAACCAAAGTGGTTTGAAAAAGTTTTTGTACGTTCTTTGGCATCAATGTATAAAATATATAATATATTTTTTGGGCTATACCAATGATGACAAGAATGAATATTGGTTGTTTAAACAAATATTTTGTAAAATTGTGCTTTCTTAGTTACGATAAATGATGGCTTCATTTTAAAGAATGATTTAAATGTATTTTTCTTTCATTTATGATAATGAGATATAATACCTATGCTTCATTTTTTCCAAATCATTGTTCAATTTATACTAATTTTTCTCTTTCTATCGTTTGTATCTTCTACCGAATAAAAAAAATCATATGAAAAGTGAATTTCAAACAAAAAGAAAGAAGTCTGTATCAGTAAATAGTTTAATTCAGTTTCCAGAATGATTCTTGCAATTAAAATGTGAGAATAAGGACAAAAATGGATATCAATTCAAATTTAAATGAAGAAGCAAATGAATATTCGAAAGACAACAAATGTCTCAAACTATTAACTAATTGCTAAAACCTGTAATTTATGTCTCATCAATAGTTGAACACTAATTTTCAAAACAAAAACAAAAATCAATTGCTAATGTCGACATTGTGTTTCACATACAATTCATTCAATATTGAGCGTTGAGCGTTGAACTATCAAGAGGTAAATTTTTCGATTTTATTGGTGGGACATGCAATATTCATTTTTTCTTTTTGAAATATTTCAATGTTTCGCGTATCCATAATATGCCTCTGCTTTTCGATACAGTTATAGAGTACATCAATTTAGCGGCCGTGACGCTATCACCACAACTAATTCTTTGTTTTGATATCAATCATTTATGCATATGATTACGATTTGAACGACAAACGTTTCTCGGGGAAACATTTCTTTTATAATGCTTAGTTCTAAAATCTAATATTTTTCGAGGTCAGTGATATCATTTGAAACTTTTGTCGTTTTCCCGCCGCAATTTACAACCTTAGCCGATTTCTTTAAAATGAAAATTGGCAAATGTAAAAAAGGAAAATTAGCGAAATTGGCAAATGTAAAACAAAAAGGGCTAATTTAAAAAAAAAAAAACGGAGAACCCCCATTGGCAAAAAAAAAAGAAGAAGCGAATGAGAGAGTGAGAGATTTTCCGAATTCATTCACAGATCGCTGTACCCAAAAAATCGGCTGTACCACAAAAATCAGCATCGAAATAAAAATAATAGAAAGAATAGAATAATAATAAAATTTAAATTTATTATTAAGTTCGGTAATAACGTTTGCTGCGTCTAAAATAGTACCTAATTTCGTTGAAATCTTGTGGGTTTCTATGAGAAATTTCCAGGATTTTATTAGGTCCGATGAAAAGTATAATGATCTCTCATGATACTCTCAAATTTGGAAGCCAGTAGAAATTAATTTTCGGTCTCAGATGGGTCCTTTTAATGTATAAAAATCATTTATTTAAAGCATCGAACAATATTCAACAGTTCTTAATTTACTTTATATTTCTTCAAATAATATTCCTTTTGCTCGATGTAATACATCAAGCTTCAAAATCACTAACCTCCAAATCATTTTCTCTTCGATTGAAGTCCAGTCTGCAAGAAAACTACAAAGAATAAAAAACGAATAAAGAGAAAATATCTCGAATAAAAGCACAGAAATTTGAACTCAACAAAGGCTATTTGTACTCAAAATTTTTAATGTAGCAAAATTTTGCTAAATTCACTCAGACGAAGAATAAAATTAAAAAAATATCAATTTTTTTGTATAGAATGATATCAATTGATTCATTTGTATTTGAATTTTTTTAATTTCGACAAATGTATAATTAAAGTAATTTGAAAAATCGAAAGTGTTTCACAGCATCATCTACCAGCGACACGAATTTTCCTTTATTACAGTTATTGGATTCTTGTCGATGCTCAACTGGTGTTACGCACAAAACACTTTGAAAGTGAAACATCTATTGGTTTTGAACTCGGTTAAGAATTGCAAATGTTTAAAAGTGTGAAAAGATATTTGAAATGTACTTATAAATGCAGTTGATGTTTCTCGCTTTGCTCGCACACTGACTGTGCTGCCGGCTTTCCTGCACCCGATCTCATTCCAGCATCAATTTTGAGTGAGTTTAGCAAAATTTTACTGAAACTTACTCACGCGTTTTTGGGGTGACCGAATTTAGCAAACCCAGTCGACCGAAAAACACATGAATGTAAATAGCTTGCGCTGAAAAATAAACAAACAAATAATTACCCCTGGAAAGTATGATAACCTAAACGCAAACAAAAAATCAAATTCTAATGAGAGTTTCAGGGCTTCACTCTATTTTTCGAATATTTTACTGTTGCATCGCACTTTCATAATACCTACAAACATGTAAACATATATTCATTTATATTCATTCACCTAATCAATTCGCTTTGAAGCTGTATTTTTGGTTTTTTTTTTCATCTTTCTATAGTCTATATTTTTGTTGATGTTCAAACAAATTTCTTGTTTTAACATCTTACTCTAAACCTCAGCGAAAATTAAACCAATCAGTATGAAGTACGTCTACGTCGATCAAAAAAAAAATGAGACAATTTGAAACCGTATCGAATCAAACCAAAACAAAAATACATTTCTTCGATTCATACTTTCATATGAGAATGGATAAATTTGAAAATCCGTCCAAAGTATGCGCACACAATCTCAAATTGTCATGTACGCAAACGAGTTGAAAAAAATTTATTATGTGAGAAAAGGAGACAAAATGATATTTCTCATTGTTTTCAATGAAAACATACATACTAAATATAACACATCCCAGTACAATCGTTCATATTCAATATAAATGTCCCGTTCATACCAAAAACGAAAAGAGAAAGAATTGGGTTGTTTCTACAAGATTGGATTGGTTGCCGTACGTTTGTAGTTGCATATTTGTAAGTAGTGATCGCTATTCACATTGCTTGGAATGTATTTCGTTCTTTTTCTATTAAACGACTGGATATTTTTCGCTGTAGTTGTTTTTATTGTTGCTCATTGGTTTCTTTATTGAATGCAAAAATCGAGTGTAAAATGAGCATAAATTTTAAAGCAGCAAGGCCACCTTAGACCGCGTTTTTCCATCGGGTGTGCAGTGTGTATTATGTTTTGATAGCTTACTTTTCAGTGTCTATTTTTTGCTGAATTTATTTTCATTTATGAGCATTCTTCTTTCCAGTTAGTCTGTTCGTTTGTCTGTTTCGTTTTGCTTTATTTCAAATAATTTCTCTCGGTTTTGTTGTTTTTTTTTCGCTCTCTATCTCTCTCTCTGTCTCTCTGTCTCTTTCTCTTCCATTTCTCATTCAATATCTTATTTAGATAAAAGCAACTCATAAATCTGAATGTTTTGCTTCTGCGTTTTGTTTAAGGGAGTATAAAATCAAAGGACGTACTATATGTGTTTATCTTTTTCCATAAATGTATTCGTACGTGCATGAAACTTTCGTATATAAACAACATATTTGTATATTGTTATTCTTTTGAACAACCATCGGTAAAATTGAAGGATAATTATGTTGATGTGGTATCGAATGAAATTTTATTTCTTCCCCTCTCTTTTTGTACATTCCTCTTTCACCAATTTTGCTTTTTGCTTTTTGCTACTATTCATTATGAGCACATAATATATTAGAAATATATGTGAGTTTGGATGTATATATGTATATGTTGTTGTTGTTGTTGTTGTTATTGTTATTGTTAATGTTGTTGTTTCCTCAAAATACTCGTATAACCTAAGTAATGGTTAGGTGAAAGGCTGAAATGCTGCTGGTTGGTTGGTTTGGTTTCGTTTATATGTTTTTGTTTTTCGTTGAATTCCAAATAACAGAAGAGAAGAAAGAAAAAAAAAAAGAGAAAAATAAATAACAACGGACATACTTTACCATTTGATGGGATTCTTTGGGTAACAGTTTTGGATGATACGTCGCTTCAGTTGTACAATTTCATTAGAGTGATTCGATGTGTCGTTCGCATCACACATATCTCAATCGAATGAGAAGATTATTTCGATTGCGCGTGTTTCAATAAAAACAATTCGTGTTGTTCCGTTTTTATTCAAATGGTTGCACTGATCGTGTTATCATTATTTCAAACTGATCGAACAAATTAGTAAAGTGATCGAGAAAAAAAAACATTGAGAGCAAGTGTTTTTTTCGCTGTTGCAAACGATCGTTTATTTAGTTGAATGCGTGATATCGTGAAAAAAAAAATTTGCATTTTGTGATAAAAATTATAATTGACGAACGATTTGAATCTAATTAACGTACGCGTGTGTTCCAATGTAAACTGAATCGCAGAAATACCGCAAATTCATTTCGGCAACAAAAACTAAAAGCAGAGAAACATTTTCTAGAACACTAAAAAAAAACACATTTCTGGAAAAATTGAATGAATTCCGATGATGCTTGAGTATTGAACACGAATATATATCATAATAGCGATAAAGTTATCTCCAAGTGAAAACGAATAATATCGGCGAAAAAAACACGAAGACTAGAAAAAGAAAAGACACGCAAAACATACAGACGACTGAATAGCATTCGGTTAATTTTTTTAAATTTTGAATAATAAATTTCCAGTTGTTAACGGAGAAAAGAACATGTCGTGTACGTCAGTTCCACCATCAGACGCGATGAGTTCGCATGAGAACGCCTTTGTTCAGCAATCGTCAAGTTCGACACAAAATATTAGTCCAGTTCCATCAACGGCATCGACAACAGCTAATAACCCATCGACAATATCACCAATGCAGACATCAAGTATTTTATCATTAGATCAATATCGTTTCCAATTGTATAACTATGCGATGGCTGAACGTTTAAGATGTGCACAATATTCACAGCCGATTCCGCAAATTTGTTCAAATTATCCAGCAGCAGCTGCTGCAGCTTTAATGGGTCCGTATGGTCCACGATTAGCTTTATCAATGTCGTTATTTCACAATCGCGTTTTTCAACCGGAAGAACCAAAGCCACAGCACAGCTATATTGGCCTAATTGCAATCGCAATTCTCAGCTCACCAGAGTCGAAATTGGTTTTGTCTGATATTTATCAATATATCCTTGACAATTATCCATATTTTCGATCACGTGGTCCTGGTTGGCGAAACAGTATTCGACATAATTTATCGTTAAATGATTGTTTCATAAAATCCGGGAGAAGTGCGAATGGTAAAGGTCATTACTGGGCCATACATCCGGCCAATCAGGAAGACTTCAAAAAAGGTGATTTTCGACGACGTAAAGCCCAACGAAAAGTCCGAAAGCATATGGGACTATCGGTTGATGATGATGGTACCGATTCACCAAGTCCACCACCATTGTCGATTTCACCGCCGCCAATTTCAACAGCAATTCAATGGATGAATGCAATTGGTAATCACCCGTCAATGTTTCAACCAGCCATTGCAGCTAATCCATGTCGCATTCCAAATGATCGTCGTGATCTACAAACGATGCACGAAAAAATAGATTCTCAGCGAATTTCAAGCATACATCATCACCAAATTCAATCAAATCATATAATGGCTACAACAAAAGTTATGAGTGCAGTTTCACATCGTTCATCAACGCGTAAGAGACAGTTTGATGTAGCATCTTTATTGGCACCAGATAATCAAGATATAGATGAAAGATCAATTCGCGCAAAAAACGAAAACACACATTGTGATATTGACGAAGATATTGATGTGGAGGAAAGTGAAGAAATCGAAAATAATAGGGGAATTTTTGAATTAGAAAGTTATCATCGAGCAAATAAAATTCGAGTATATGTCGATGATACTTAGACTTGGAATACATATTCTAAACAGTTTTGAATCACAAGGATTATCAAAATTTATCTTTTGAACTATTCATTTCACATATTTGCAAATTTGGGTTATTCGATTCGATTCTCTTATCCATTTTAATTTTATGAAAAATTTGGAAACAGATCCGAACCATAAACCATGTTTGAAAACCGTTCTTTAGGTTCACCACGGATTAAAATACCGCAATATTCATTTCATTTTATCTTCATCACAAAGAACTTTGTTATAAATTATAATCTAAGAATCTGATGATAAATACAGTTGACGGAAATGAAATATTTGTACTTTCAGTTTGGAAATAAAACTATTTTCGAAATCATTTAAGTTAATTCACTCAAAACTATTCCCGCAAATTGGTAACTACAATATCCATAGAAACCAATAATGATTAACAATCAATAAAACAGAAATTTAAAAGAAAACATTCTTGTTGTTTTTCTCTAAAAATTTGCACTCTTAAGACCTTTTTCGTCCTTCGGAAAGAATGCCAAATCAAAACTAAGTTTTCAGGAATCGAAATTGAATGCCAATGACATAAAGAGGAATGGATCACGTCTTAATCTTTCTTTGTGTTCATATATCATGTTGTTTCACATAAAAAGTATACTAATGAAAACAACTTAACATTTTTATTGATAGGAAACTCTGATACATTCATTATATGTGATCCCTGCTGTTATACAATGTAATTTTTCTTAATTCAATCAACAATAATATTATGTCTTGTTTTTCACACTTCTGCTTGCCACTTCAATTAAAACCTTGAGATAGATCCATCATTCACATAGACTATTGTAGCTCTGTTATTTTATGATCAAATAAATGTGAAGTGTGAAACAGAAGAAAAAAATAAAATCGAAAAAAACTCAAACAAAATACTCGGTAGGTCATTGAATATAAGAACCTTTCTATTTTGAAGTAATTCGGAGTTCATAAGAATCAGAATTTCTTTCTTGATTTACCAATTGGTTCTCTTTCAAGGTGTGAAATAAGTTGAACACAATGAGCTGCGTGGAATGAAAAAAACGAAATGAAAAAAGCAATATTGAAAGAAAACAAACCAACATACACTTGAAAGTCCATCATTTTGGGTGACTATTCGATTTACTTCTCTCAGAGTATAAAATTTGACATATCACGTACACTGTACATGAGTACATGTACTCATGTACGCGTACATGAAGC
>GL501481.1:211004-222273 GCA_000149185.1 Mayetiola destructor | reverse complement strand
AATGCATGCTCGGTATGCATTGAAATTGTTTGCTGGGAGTGGATTTTGTACGACCGAATTCTGTCTTGTTTCTTAGCCCACTTTCCAAATTTTGAATAATAATTCTTGGAAAATAGTTTTTTTTACTTTTCAAATTAATGTGAAAAAAATTAATTTTCGAGAAGAGAATTTATACATATTTTTGAAATTTTTTTCCAATATGATGCCTCCAAAATCACTTGGGATCATTTCGAGAACTCCTCGAGCTATTCGAATAACTAAAAACTACACCCGAGACTCATACTTTTTCTGCACATAACGGACCTCTCGAATAGTCTAAATTGAAAGGGCGGCTGGTTCGAACTGTAACCGCTTCCGAGCGCCTTAAGAAAACCTTAGAATATAACTGAGATATCGACTTTTGCAATAAAAAAATATATTGAGTTAATATTCCGCGATGATTGAAGTTCATTCATCCACCCTGTACATAAAAGATTCTATAATTTAATGTTTGATATCAACCAATAGCAAGGATGGGACTTTTTTCTTGATCTACCTACGCCATCGATGAAATTAGTATACTACGAAATATATTTCGTTCGTGTTGGAGAAATGTCATGTCATGTTCAATCTTTGGTTGGTCAAAATCTAACAAAAATGGATTCAAGATCAGTATGACAGATGGTCAAAGCTACAAATTGATATTGTGAGGCGAGCGGTAAATGACAAAGGAAATCATAAGTACGATACAATCGTTTAAAATAAATGTATAATTTCGTTGAGGATTTTTTTTTTGAGATTCAATTTCTTTCTACTAATTCGATAATTGTGATAGAATCATTTTGATACATATAGGGCCAAATAATAAGAAAATGTCGTATAAATTAATTGTTGAGAGTTTTTATCGTGAGTACGAAAACTAAAAAGTCCAAACTTTTCTACATTCCAATGTTTGTTTCGGAGAAAAAATTGTAAGATTTAAAGCGTGTATTGCATATCATTCTATAGGGCACTTCAGAAGAAAAGAAAAATAAAGAGAAGTGTATATGATCACTTGTGTTCAGCGTTTTTTAGACAATTGAATCCATCACGATGATGAACGTTTTCGAAAAAAAAAATATTTATTTATTTGTATATAATCAATGGGATAGCATCACTTCGATTGATTTCATTGTGCATTGATTTGTTTCATCATAGGCAGAGAATGAATTTGTAAGCCGGGCGCTATTTATGTACGTGCGGCGCCTGATGAATTTCGAATATTAGGCTATTACAATTTTAGATCAAATACACTGCCAAGCTAAACTCGGTAGTAGTGCGGTATTATAAATAGTATACTTCGAAACCAAAATTGAAAAAAAAAATTGGGAAAAAAATTGAGAAAAAAAATTCGAAAATGTTTCTAATGAGGGACGCCCGTGTGAAATTTTTTTTTTCTCGAAATTTCCGTGTTTCTACGCGTTTCTAACCATTTCCGATCGATTTGCGCAAAAAAAAAAAATTTAAATTAGAGAAAAAAAATTTCGAATGCCTATCCCGGGACCGGAGAGGGGTCCAGGGCCAAACAAAAAAATATTGGTAGGTGTATTTTCTCAACCTTTCGATTGGTCCAGATTATAAGACATAAGACCCATCCCACACCGAGTTAGAGCTGGTACAAGAATATATATATATATATATGACGAGAACGATTTTATAACTTAATGTTTCACATCAAGCAATATTGTAAATTAATGGATTTTTTCAAGGAAACAAAAGGCTTTACACCAAACGAGCTGTATTGGCTACCACAGAAGAGTATCGACCACTTCGGCGCGTCTATATAGAGCATCACAGATCTAAAAATCATGCTCTGATCATAAGTGTTTTTCACGAATTTAAGTTTGCCTGTAACCTGCCATAAAGATACATGAATAGCCCAGAATGAAAATGGGTATTTTCAACTTTGTGCAGGAAAAGTTGAACATAAATTGAATGGACCATAAGATAAGAACATGCGACAAATACATCATAAGACATTTCCTATGCTCACACGGCTTGATTAAAATATATTTTTAATTTCTGTTTCCGAATTACGTATAGGGGTATGTGAAGTCAGAAGTTACAACAACAATAACACGTAAAATTATAAGTTAATGAAACCCCTAATTTCAGGTGTTTTTATCATCATAATGCATTGCGACCCGCGATTTTTTTTTGATCATATTTATATGTTTACTTCGGAATGGGGTCACCATTGACGGTATACCTCCAATTGAACCCATATACATAATTTTTCGTGTTTGAAACCGAATTTAATTCTTAATTCGTTATACATATTCTATAAAGTGTGAAGCGTGAACTACACAAATACAATGAAAGAAATTGGTTTTCCGGATGACAATTTTCTGAAGAACCATGAATCTCAGAACGTTCTCACTTTGATTTCCATAAATGGGACCATAGGTAGATTCGATTAGAATAATGTCGATTTTGAAGTAAAATTTAAAAGGAAAGTCTCATTATGATTGAACATGAGAAAAGTGTTTCTTTTTAATTTCAACAAGAAAGAAATGTGCCACAGGGAATAGAACATGGAACGAATGTGCCATAAGAATCGAACATGAGATAAATGTCTCATTAGAATCTAATATCGTCATGTTCAATTCTTATGGTGCATTTCTTCCATGTTCTATTCCTATGGCACATTCAATTTATGTTCAACTCTTGCTGCCGAAGGTTGAAAAGACCCATTTTCATTTTGGACCATTCAGATATGTTTACCTTTCACACTCATTGTTCAATAATGATTTCTCATACGTATTGTTTTGTTCAATGTTTGTTTACTACAATATAATGCTTATCACGGATCATCGAAAGTGATCAACCAAGGAATCGTAACGAATTCAATTTTTATGGAGTTGAGTCGAACAAAAAAGGCACTTGATAAAAAAATATTTGTCTGGTTACGCGCCAAGGGCCAAGTTTTTGGTTCAAGAAATGATGATATGTATCATTTAAAAAGCACTTGAAATGTTCACCTATTTATTCTAACATGTCTGCAAGAACTAAAGTTGAAATATACCGAATAAAAGTTCGAATCGAACGTGTTAAACGATTTGGAATCATGATCAAATACCATTTTTGTATTCTTTAAGATATTCAGAACATATTTAAAAAAAATTAAGAAAAAATATACTGCCGTAGCTATTGAATGATGAACAATATCTAGGCCACTAGTTTTCGTGCATGAGTATGTGTAAGATTTTCGTTTCTCATTTGAATTCAGAAGTATCTCTAATTTTAGGTCTACTGAAAATAGGATCGGCAATAATAAAATTGAAATCGAAATAGTTTTGTTCAAACTTTCGTTTTTTATTCCTATTGCTAAAATTAGTCTAGCGAAAAATCATTTAAAAACGCTGGACATTTGACCAAAAAGTTCTTTTTTTTTTTCAAATAATAAAAAAAAAATAAGAAAATAAAATTTATGGTATAATATAAAATTAAATATCATTGAGTTGCATCTCGAAGACTTTAACGAGATGTACTGGTTCAGTTTGTTGATGAATTTTTATGAACTAAGGGACACTAAGCTGTTTTCATCCGTAGCCAATTCCATGAGAGCTAACGCTCCGAGCCACTGCTGACTTTTTCCATTCATTTTTGTATCATTTTGATTACGATGGGATGGTGTTCTGGACATTGATGCGATTACATCATTTGTACTAATTTGGATATCAATGATGTTTTCGTTTCGTTTGGTATCGTTATATATAACTGGCGAGCTCGGAAAATTGGCAATATGTTTCGAGGTAGATGATTCTTCAATCTGTTGTTGTGATTGTTCGTGTATATTGAACTGAGATTCTTCATTTTTTTTGGTTGAACTAATATTGGTAAGTGGCATTGTACGATTTTTTGCCGCCACCATTAATACAGTTGGTCTTAATTGATTTGGATTCATTTGGTTATTATCAAAGACATTTGTTGGGGTTTGAACTGGCTGAACAGCTCGTTTTGATGGTGATGATATTTGATTTGTGGGTGAACAGTTGAAATCACTATATGATTTCTGCATTTCTAAGTGTAAAATATGATTTGTTATATTGGGCTCCAATGGTTTAGCCAAATCATTTTGCCATGCTTCACGCAGCCAACGCTTCTTCGGATTGAATGTCGATTGGGCTGGCATTTCAAATTCATCGGCCGAGTCTTCTTCTTGACTTAATGGTTCCTGCCAATGAATCACTTTCGGTGTTGGCTTCATTTTTGTACCGGTTATTGGACTAGCACCTAGACCAGCATTCATATCCAATTCAACCATAAGACCTTTACGACTTTTATAAGGATTGCTTGGTGTAACTGGAAACTTATTTTCATCATTTCCACTACTGCGTCGTCCGATATTGAAGTTTTCGTTTGATTTATCACGTAAATTTGTACGCCTGATGGCAACATCATCGGACAAAGATGGTTTTGTTCGTTTCGGTGTTTTTCTGGTTGGTGTTCGATCTTCCTTCTCCATTTTGTACTTTTCAAGCCATTTGATTACTTCATAGTTTTGTTCAGTTACGGCTTGTATAACGAAGTCGTCACATCGCTTCAACTGATCATACGGATGCTCTGGACAATGCCGATTGGCATGGGTAAAGCGCATTTGACACTGTGGTCTAACACACATGAACGGTCGTTCACCTGAATGAAAAGAAGGAAATTCTTAATATTGAACGATTTTTTGATTAATTTGTTCATTTTTGGTTGAATCAGTTCAATTTGCTATTAAAAAAATTAACAATCAACGAAAAATGTTCCAATTCAACTTTGAACCTCATCACAAATAACAAGAAGATGTTGTTTTTTCGGATTCATATAATTTGTTTGGAATCCATTGTTTATCCCGTATTTGAGGTTCATTGTAATGACATTTACCTGTATGTAATCTTTGATGCGTTTTCAATTGGCCACTTTGTGTAAAGGCTCGTGTACATCCAGGATAATCACACGCATATGGACGTTCACCTGTTATTAAATTATTTGATATAATGAATAATGGATGTTCCCATCAGCAGATAACCCATCAGATAAATAATAAAGAAGTATGACTCACCGGTGTGTGTTCGTAAGTGCGCTTGAAGGGATTTTTCGCGTGGAAAAACTCGATTACAGTAGGTGCATTTGATTGATGAAGGTGATGTAGAGCCTTCAATCATTAATGTGGTCAATGCCTCGGATCGTGGCCGACCACGTCGATTTTCTCTTGGGTCGTAGGTATTGATTGCATTACAGGTGCTATTCGCACTAATATTACTGCTATTATTACTACTATTTCGTAATGGAAATTCTGGCGAATCACATGAGCTAGCTGGACTTAATGAGCTCCCATTTAGAGTACCGACGCCGATGCTTCTAGCATCACATCGATTAGTGACAGTCGATGCACTTTTGTTTACACTTTCATCATCATCATCGTCATTTTGCCATTCACTATTATAGTCGCTGCTCGGACTTTGGATCAATGAATTGAATATCTTGATACGTTTTGGTGTGTTTAAAGCCATTTGGAAAAATCAATGCCCAATGTTGTATTTTGATAATTTTGTAATAAAGTATGATGGTTCCAGCGTTTGTTGGATTTGTCCAAAAATTCATCGATCCAGTTTATTTTTAAGAATATAAACCGATGTAATTCAATGAAACTTCGTCTTTTCTTTGATCTTGTTCACTGTTGTATCTTTTTAAAAAGCCAAAATAAATAACATAAAAATAATGAGATATTTGTAGAATTGTGGAATTCTTGAAATAAATGATAATAAAAGAAAATCTGAGTGAAAAATAATGCTAACAAAGCGCGGCCATATTATTTCAGTATTGAAAACACATATATGTATACCTGAAAGAATAAGTTTACCAATACAATCTCATGATACGAATGAATGCATTCAATGTCAACTACGGGTTTCAGTTGGTCGTGAGAATATGTATTCGATTCAGAAGTTTTCCAACGAATATCGAAATTCAATATGAAAAAACTAACAAACTTTGAAGGACGAAATCTACATTTATTCAAAAAAATTAATCAAACTCATCCGTAAAGTGATGTTCCGAATACTACGAGAATATATTTGACATTTTGGCAATACATATAGTCATATTAGACATTCATATATATATTATTGCGTTCTGAATCTAACCTCAAATGTACTTTGACGTGAAGTTATATTTCCATTCGCTCAAAATGGAAGGAAGTCATTAGGTATAATTGTATTGGCTTTGACTGATTTGAATGTTGACTAGATAATTTCCTAAAAATACAAATAATATTCAACTCCTGATTTTCCTGCAATCCAAAGTGGTAAGATAATGTGGATGATATTCAATTGAAATGGTTAAAATTTGCTTATTTTACATGCGGAAATGACATACGACCACATATTTATTGATGTATAATAATGGCATTCATTGTACCGCTTTTGTTTGTATAATTCAATTCCAAATGTCATACTAAAGATTCTGAAACCGAGTTTACGCTTTTCGAATGTTCTTTGTACAAAGTAGAAAGGTAACGATCAAAGTGAAAATTTTCAAATTATTTCAACTGAGTCGAATAACAATTATTTTTTATGGATTCAGATTATTATTCAGAAAATTTCATCTAAAAATAAGTCTCATCAAACTGATACTTCAACGACTATGTGGTTCGATTAAAAGTGTGCATATTCTTTTCCATAAATGGTAATAAGCTACTAAATTCACAAGACTTAACGAAATAAAAAAAAGGTCATGATACAATATGGAATAGGTGCATTGAAACTTTTAAAAGATATCAACCTCGAATTTATTTTAAAAAAATTGATGATCATTATTTTCTAACTACTCAAGATCTAGCTCACTAACATCAATTAAAACCACAGTAACCCACAAATAATTCCACAACAATGACGGACGGAGAAATAGGTGAATTGGAGGCAGCATCCCGTATTTTCATGGTAATTACGTCTGATATCAACAAAATGACAAGATCACCTTCTGTATATTGAATATATTTTAAATATTTTGTACATTTTGTCAAAATCAAGGATCCTCAGATACATGCCGAGCAACGACAGAGTGCTGAAGAAATCATTTTGAATTTTCGCAAATCTAAGTCACCTTACGTTATATGCCAACAAATATTAGAAAAATCTACAGTTGATCTATTATTGTTCGAAGCAGCTGATGCAATTAAACGTTCGCTCATTACCGAATGGGATGAATTACCAGATGAACATCGATTCGGTTTACAGCAATATTTAATGAATTATGTTTTACACAGGGAAATGCAACCATTCGTACGAGATAAAATTTTGCAAGTTATTGCAATCATAATAAAACGAAATAGCATCGTTGATTTAGGACAGGAAACTGGCTCTATCTTAGCCGAAATGGAAAAAATGCTTGCTGTTGGTGAATTAAAACAAAAACTTCTCGCCTGTCGTATTGTATACACAATTATGCAAGAATATTTAATCACAATCAAATCTGATGATGCTGGCCTTACATTTAGCGAACACTTTAAAGTAAAAAAACAGTTTGAAGCATTTCATTTGCGTAAAATATTTGAAATGGCATTCAAAGCAATTGAAGAACTGATGAACATTATTGATATGGAGAATGGTGGACATGCTCACTTACTTTTGGAATTATTGAACATCGAAGAGCAAATTTTAATGTGGGGCTATGTATCACCATTGTTGCCGAAACGTTTGATTGGTTTATTTGAATCAATCACAAAAACAGATCAATCACCATCTTTACGCCTGAATTCCCAATGGGAAACGGTAATGCTAAATCCCAAGGTGATTGAATTATTTTTCGGTGTTTATTGGAAAGTTCGTGAAATTCCGGAACTCCAAAGAAAAAATTTGACATGCATCGTTCAATTATCCACATTGAATGGATCGATCTTTGGACAAAATCCACAGCCCCGATTAGATTATATCAACAACTATTTGACAAAGTTTTTACAATTACTATTCAGGTACAGAAAAAATGGGATTTCGCTAATCCGAATCTTTTATTGGAATAATTCAATTCATGATGTTCACTCTGTTCTGATATAGTATTCAAATTAAAGATAGTGAGGCACTTGGGTTTGCGACGATTTTCCGAAAAATTTTGCTATATCATACTCCAAACAAAAACCTTTCACCAGACGTTAATAGGTCAATGTTACAGCATATGTTCACACTAACTTGTACCTTTTGTGAGGCCACTGTTCGAGAAGAAAGCGTTAGTTGATCATGATACTAAAATATTTTTGTTTCAATTCGCATAATTGTAATTTTATATTGAAAGTGCGGAGCCGAGGATACAATCTACACAGAAGCATTAACAAAAATATTGGAGGCATGGTTGTTGATATTACAGGGAAAAGAGGTGAGGTTTTTTATCTCAACAATATGAAAAATTATTTTTTCAAGAGAAATCTAATTTTTTAACATTGTACTTTACCAGAACTATCCACGTAACATAATCCAAGAGTATTTTCTTCAAATATTCAATAAGTACGTACAATGCCACTTAAGTGCACCGGAAGGTCTGCGAGTGAATTCGGATTCGCTTGACGAAGAAAGCGACCGGGAAAAGTATAAAGAGCAATTGATCATAATTGGTAGCTTAGCACGTGAAAATCCTGGACATTCGTTGATTATATTGAGTAAGATTATAGAGGAGAAAACTCGACACTTACATGCACAATTTCAAGCCATGTACCAAAATGGAAATCAACTGAATATGTCTATCACAAAAGCAATGGAGATACTTTTCGATGATATTCACTGGATATTACTGATTTCTGGTCATGTCATCGCAATGGAAAGCTCTGGTGAACAACCAATTATACCAGCCGAAATAATGCAATATAGTATTGATCACCTAGCGAATGGTACAATAGACACAACGACTAGTTTGAAAGTGTTAGCTACACCAAGTGAATGTATTACACAAATTCAAAATGCAGAAAATGTATGCGATCCAATAATCCGTCTCGTCACAGCTGTATTTCGATTGTGCGAAATTGAAAACAACGCCATCGAATATAAAATGAAAGATTTTCTTAGTCCAGAAGTAAGCAGTGATATCATGTGGTTTTTGGGCCTTTGGTCAGAAGCTTATTTGTTTATGCTAACCGAGTATTACACAAATTTGAGCGAATCATTGCACACAGCTTTTGGTTTGGATACACCCGGTGGTAATTGGACATTAAACTTTATTCTGAATAAAATTTGCGTTAATGTACAACATTTTCCGAATGAAGTTGATCTTGTGAAGAATTCCATTGGACTATTTGTGTCATTAGCTAAACGAAAGCATAAGTAAGAATTATTCAGAATTTCAGTTATTTCAGGGAATAATTATTTATTTATTTATTTATTTCAGGCGATCAGCAGTTTTCAATTCTGAACATTTCAAACAAATTGTGCAACTGAAAAATCTTCCGATGCAAAAATCGGAAATGATCAATGGCCTTGTTTTGATTGCTGCATGCATCACAGACTCTGATATGCAAAAACAATATCTAAGTGAAGTTCTTGTACCGATTAAAGAAAGGTGAATGCAAAATTGACAGAATAATTATAATTTATTCGTCATAATCTTCTTCAATTTCCCTTATTTCAGTTTTAATAGACTGGAATGGCAACAGGCAATTGATCGTAATTATCAATCGGGTAAGACCGAAATCTCAATGAAAGTTGTTCCATTACTTGAGGAAATTCGAGCTGCAAATGTTGGTGCGAGTGCTTCATGCGTGCAGATAGTTTATGAGATCTTTGAACCGATCTTATATCATTTAGCGGAATTATTAGATCTTTTTCACGAGTACAACTACGTAATTGTAGAAATTTTTCAATTGTTGTGCAGTGTCGTCCAAAATTTGACATTTTTGAAGTCGCACAAAGTCTATGAAATTTGCATGGCCTGTTTCCGAAATTATGCTAAACACAATGGTATACTTTTTTTTTAAAACTATACTTTTTTATTCAATATAATTGACGTTATATTTGTATCGTTTTAGCACGAATCACATTTGATCCAAGTGCTGAAGACGAAAACATGGAAGATTTGATGTTGTTGCTAAGCCTATTGAATGCTCTGATATCTAAAAACTATTTTGACATTGAAAGTGAGAATGAAGAAGAACAGGCACTTAACGAAAGTCAAGCCACAGAAGTATGTGTATTTGGTATTCAATATGTATTACCATTGATCACCCTTGATTTGCTGAAATATCCTACACTGTGCGGAAAATATTATCAAACGATAACGTTTTTCATCGAAACAAAATCACACAAAGTGTGCAACCTTCAGCCAGAACTTTTGAATTCAATTTTTAGATCAGTCGAACTCGGTCTCCGATCATTCGGCGGAGAGGTTCAGTCAACTTGTTTAGAATTTCTACAAATTTTAGCAAATACAGTGCGTCTTGATCAAAATCCGCAATCATTCATTTACGGTGCATTAATGCCATTCTTGCGAATCGTACTCGAGATGATCGTCAGTCAAGACATTGGAAGCGACAACAGAAGTGTTTGCTCCAGTGCTTTATTTGCGTTGATACAATGCTATCGCGAACAGTATGTAACGATTGTTCAAAGTTTATTGCAATCTTTGGTGAGTGTGGAGCAAGCTGAAAGGTTGTCTAAAGAATTCATTGCTCTCACTAATAATTTAGACTTAACTGGTAATGTTAATCGACTTGTTCAGAATCAATTCGCTGAAAGATACGAGAAATTCATTGCAAATATTTCATTTATGTTTAATTGAAAACGCTTCCAGTGCCAAACTCTTGGTTTCAATTAGAATTGTCGAAAAAAAAAATGTCGAATCGATTTGAACCAAACATATACAATAGACATACAATTTTAAGAGACCTAAGATCATATAATTTTATCAATTAGAGCCCTTTTGTCTTTTATTATCCATATTTCGAATGATTATGAAAAATAAAAATGAATATTTCAGAAACTGAGAGAAAACGTAATTGCGTCAGACCCATACATACACAAGTCCGTTGATGTGTATAGTGTTTCTATTGGGTGCATGCATTAAAAACCAGAATTTGAGAACAAATTTCCAAAAAATTTCAAAATTTAAAAAAAAATTCAAAATTTCCAAAAAAATTTCAAAATTTCCAAAAAACTTCAAAAAATTTCAAAATTTCCAAAAAAATTCGAAATTTTCAAATTTTCCAAAAAATTTAAAAATTTCCGAAAAATTTCACATTTTTGGGAATTTTTTTCAGACAATCACAATTCGGTAAAATAATACC